>JAVTVY010046014.1:0-20498 GCA_036873755.1 Hanleya hanleyi
AATGATTTCCTGATTTTGGGGTCACAGTGACCTTGACCTTTGACGTTGAGATAAACTTTGGTGCATGACACATCGTCTTCTGTCAATGTATCAATGGACAAAAAAAATTATGATTTATATGAATTTCATGATTTTAGGGGTCACCATGACCATGATGTTCGGCCTTGACCTACATTTTGGTACGTGACACATGTCCCCGTAATGTATCTACTGACACAAAAAAATGTTATTTTTAATAATTTCCTGATTTTTGTGTCACAATGACCTTTGACCTTCGACCTTGACCTATATTTTGATATGCAACACTTTATTTCCCCCTATTGAATCCACTCACAAAAAATTAGAAATTTATAATGATTTCCTGATTTTTCATTCACATTGACCTTTGACCTCTGACCTCGACCTACATTTGGCATGTAAGACATTGTTTCCCGCTAGGGCATCCACTCGCCAAAAATTAGAACTGTAGATAGAAAACTATCAATGATTTCCTGATTTTTAGGCAACAGTGACCTCTGACCTCGACCTGAATTTTGGTACGTGACCCATCGTCTCCACCTGATGTATCCACTCACAAAAAATTGCAACTGTGGATAGAAAACATCCAGAGATATAGACCGGACATGAACACTTCACTGATTTCCTGTTTTTCTTTGACCCTTATATTAAACAAGAGGTCACAATGACCGGGACTCTGGACATCAATTTTGATATGTGACACATTGTCTCCCCCTAACGTATCTACTTACACACAATTTTTTTTAATGATTTACCTATTTAGGGTCACAGTGACCTTGGCCTAAATTTTGGTACATGACATCAACTTCCCCTAATGTATTGATGGAAACAAAATTTCATTATTAATGATTTTTTGATGTTGGGGTCATAGTGACCTTGACCTGAATTTTGGTATGTGACACATTGTCTTCGCTTAATGTATCTATAGACACAAAATATTATGCTTTTTTTTAAATTTCATGATTTGGGGTCACAGTGACCTTGACCTTTGATCTACATTTTGGTTTGTGACACATCATGCCCTGTATCCACTGAAAAAAAAAGAAGTTATTTTGAATGATTTCCTGATTTTGGGGTCATAGTGACCTTTGACCTTGACCTAATTTTTGGTATGTGACACTTCTTTTCCCCCTACTGAATCCACTCACAATTTTTTTTTGCAATTTTCAATAATTTCCTGATTTTTTGGCCAGTGACCTTTGACCTCTGACCTCGACCTACATTTGGTATGCGACACATCATCCTCCCCTAGGGAATCCACTCACCAAAAATTGGAAATTGTAGATAGAAAACTGTCAATGATCAGTGATTTCCTGATTTTAGGCAAGTGACCTTTGACCTCGACCTACATTTGGTATGCAACACTTCGTCCTCCCCTAGGGCATCCACTCACCAAAAATTGGAACTGTAGATAGAAAACTATCAATGATCAATAATTTCCTGATTTTAGGCAACAGTGACCTTTGACCTCTGACCTCGACCTGAATTTCGGTACGCGACACATCGTCTCCACCTGATGTATCCACTCACAAAAATTTGCAACTGTGGATAGAAAACATTCAGAGATATAGACCGGACACGAACACTTTAGTGATTTCCTGTTTTTCAGGCCAGTGACCTCTGACCTCGACCTTCATTTTTGTACGCGACACATCGTCTCCCCATAGGGTATCCACTCACCAAAAATTGGAACTGTAAATAGAAAAGTGTTCCAGATATAGACCGGACACGGGGGACGGACGGACACACGGACACACGGATAGACGGACGGAAACCGCCATCACATAATACGTCCGCCTTTTTGGCGGGCGTATAAAAACAGGTGAGCTGAAAATTGCTCTTATAAATTACCAGGGGAGTGATTTTAAAATCAAGGATGAACTGAGATTTTACAGATTACACAGGATTCCACATTCCTGAATCAGTTCAAGTGAGATCCAAACCTTGTCTGGATGGTACTGCAATGCCAGTCTTTTGTATGCCTTCTTGACATCATCTGAAATTATAATCAAATATCATACTTAAACCAGAGGAAAAGATCGAGTTATCAAGAAAAAAAAATGGTTTGCATAGTTATTACTCATTTGATTAATCATATTTTCAGGTATAAATCCCTCATAACTCAGCCCACACAATTCACCTCAGCAATCAGCAATTGCTGAGGTAAATTCTGTGGCATAATCAGTTCACCTCAGCAATATTTAACATGTTAACGTGTTAAGGCCAGATTTTTTTATTCTCTTGGTTTACGGCTCCGCCGACCCCAAAAAACCGGTTTCCTGAAAAAAAATATAATTTCCAAATGGTCCTTTTTTTTCTCCGCCGACTCGATTTTCCCCGACAATGAAAAAAAAAATCTGGAAAACCCTGTTACAAAAATTCTGTGATGAACTGCTCTCCGCGAGGGAAGACAACTCTTCTGCCACTTGGCGCGCTATCCTAAATACTCGCCGCAAAGTGTTGTTATCGCCATTCTGTGCACAAATGTATAGCTTTCTGGGCATCCCAGTGCTTGGAGAGTGCCTTGACGTATGCGGGAGCACGAAATATGGCGGGAGCTAATGAAGTTTTCCTGCATTTGTCGATAGTGACACCTTTCATTGGTTTGTCAGAGCCAATCCAGATGAAACGATTGGAAATATCATAGCCGAACACTGTGATAGTTTGATGGTAACGAAGATCAGGACGTCTCTCTGAAACTGCCAATTTCGGAGACGGAAGCATGACCCCTTCATGACATTCCGGCGAAGATTCTGCAGTCGGTATGTGTTTATGCGAGCCCACAAGGAGACTGAGAAAAACCCGTCCACGCAAATAAAAATGTCTTTGATATTCTTAGGAGTGCACAGAAGCGATACAATCGTCTCCCGAAGTCCAGGTTTGTATAGATCAAAAAGTTGTCAAAGCGGGATGTTATCAAAACGGCCAAATATTCGAATAGTATATATTTTGCCTAAATTGAATTTTCAATGATAAACCGGTAACCTAAAAGTCTTCTACGCGAATTTTTCAAAACCTATTCAATCATCAATAGTAATATGTGATACATGTATGAATTTCATTATTCAAGAAATGTTCAAAGTGGCATATACAAATTTATACAAGGCTAGTTCAGTTTTATGATTTTTAACCTCAACCCTTGGGCAAGAAATAAAAAAAAACTAGCCTAAATAGGAATATTTTAATATGACATTATTATTGCCGAGGTGACCTTTCTGAATTGTGAGGGCTGATAACTGTACATAAGTCTTTATTTTTGTAGTAAATGTGATCAAAACCATCCCTTTGTGAGTGCCTTTTGTAGTTTTAATATATTGCATATAGATCATTGGAAAGTTTGGAAATCGGTCAGTTTTCCTTCCCACCCTGCGATGTGTTCCACGAGTGACATTAGCTCACTGTAAGGTTGTAAGTATAGGCGACAGCGAAAAACACATAAATAATTAAATTTCCCTTATATGTCTTGGCTCTTCGAATGTTTCAGAAAAATTCTTTAGGTTTTTATATTCTCGACTGGTTCGGATGGCTTTTATAAATGGATCTACAGCCGAAAAATGCCCACTTTCAGTACCGGAGCCGCCAGAGGTGACCGGTTGATCTTGTGAAGCATGGGCGACAACTCTTGTTGTATCCATCTTCGCGCAGCCAGGCATCCTTCGAAACTATCCAGGGATGTATTGGTTAATCTAAACATTTTGTGGGCTCTATTATTTCTGTTTTGGAGATTTTGAAGATCTTTCGCTGCAGCCTTCATCAGAGATCAGAGTGACCTGGCATGAAAAATCTGGAAAATGGTAGATTTTCATAAATTTGTGTATCATGTATTTGTATGGTTCTAAAACTTCACAAAAATCTGGAATTCCAGATAAATCTGGAAAACTACAATCACTGCTTTATTCTTCTTTACAACATCCATGGATTGTCATCCGAAGTAACATCCAATCAAAGTGCCATTGTCCATCGATCAAATCAGGTAAAACTAGAGGTTCCGCTTTGATCCTTGAGTTGCCGCTCCGGCATGAAGCCTATGCTGGTTGTTTTTTTTAGCAAAAACATACGTCTCCCCCAACCTCCCACCTTGCCTTGAATGGGCACATAATTTAAGGGAAAGTGCTATAAAATGAATGTAGCAATAAGTATCTTAAACAAAGCTGCGTACCGGTATCTAAAAACATGAATTACAAAGAAGCGATTTTCATTGTATATACATGTACAAGTAGATGAACGGTTGGACGGAAACCGGACACGGATGAATGCATGCACACATACACTAAAACCTGATCAAATGCGGGGGCTATCCCAATGAAGCTTCCATCCAAGTTTGGTGAAATTCCACCCAATAGTTCTCAAGGTATCTTGCAGACAAAGCCTGTATATACATGTACAAGCAGATGGACGGACGGACGGACACCGGACGAACGCATGCACACACACCAAAACCTAGTCAAATGAGGGGGCTATCCCAATAAAGCTTCCATCCAAGCTTGGTGAAATTCTGTCCAGTAGTTCTCCAGATATCTTGCAGACAAGCCCTGTATATACATGTACAAGTAGATGGACGGACGGACGGACACCGGACATGGATGAATGCACGAACACACACCAAAACCTAATCAAATGAGGGGGCTATCCCACTGTAGCTTCCATCCAAGTGGAGTGAGATTCCGTCCAGTAGTTCTCAAGATATCTTGCAGACAAGGCCTGTACATACATGTACAAGTAGATGGACGGACGGACGGACACGGATGAATGCACGCATACACCAAAACCTAATCAAATGAGGGGGCTATCCCAATGAAGCTTCCATCCAAGTTTGGTGAAATTCTGTCCAGTAGTTCTCCAGATATCTTGCAGACAAGCCCTGTATATACATGTACAAGTAGATGGACGGACGGACACCGGACATGGACGAATGCACACACACACACCAAAACATAATCAAATGAGGAGGGCTATCCCACTGAAGCTTCCATCCAAGTGTGGTGAAATTCCGTCCAGTAGTTCTCAAGATCTCTTGCAGACAAGGCCTGTATATACATGTACAAGTAGATGGACGGACGGACACCGGACACGGATGAACGCATACACACAAACCAAAACCTTGTCAAATGAGGGGGCTATCCCAATGAAGCTTTCATCCAAGTTTGGTGAAATTCCATCTAGTAGTTCTCCAGATATCTTGCAGGTAAGCCCTGTATATACATGTACAAGTAGATGGACGGACGGACACCGGACACGGATGAATGCACCCACATACACCAAAACCTAATCAAATGAGGGGGCTATCCCAATGAAGCTTCCATCCAAGTTTGGTGAAATTCTGTCCAGTAGTTCTCCAGATATCTTGCAGACAAGCCCTGTATACATGGTATATACATGTACAAGTAGATGGACGGACGGACGGACACCGGACATGGATGAATGCACGCACACACACCAAAATCTAATCAAATGAGGGGGCTATCCCAATGAAGCTTCCATCCAGGTTTGGTGAAATTCCATCCAGTAGTTCTCAAGATATCTTGCAGACAAGGCAAGGGGACGGACAGACATCCATCCATCCATCCAGACAGACAGCACAAACACTAGATGTCTCCCCCCAACATAGTTGGGGGAGACATAATTATCATGCGACTCGTTGTTGTTGTAATTGTCTCCACAAGGTGCAAAAAAACCTCACAAAAAATGACATTTGCCAGTAACATTGGAAATATCAAATTGCTAGTTTGGGGGTGATTTCAACACATAATTTGTCTGCACGCATACCCTCAGAAGCACCGGGTTCTAATTCCAAAACTTTTAGAAACTTTCGTTTGTCGACTTCAACTTTTGCCGCCATTCTCGCACTCTGTCGAGGAGATTCAGTCACGTGACTGGAGCACGAGAGCTGTCCGATTGTCGGGTACCTCAAATTTGCAGACCGTTAGTGATCTAGGTTTTGCAGTATGTTAATACACACCTGGCACATAGCTAGCGCATTCGATCTGCGTATCTAAGTGGCTAACCGTGCATAGGGACGATGACGTGGGTGATCCAAATGAAGTAGACACTGCTCACAGTCCGCACTTCGTCAGAAATCCTGATTTTGCATAATCCAAGATGTCAGCCTCCATTAGAAATGATGGGTGTTGGGGTTGCAATAATTGCATGTGTCGTTGCAACGAGCTTTGAAAACTTTAGAACGACACGATAAGAACAACAAACAGTAAGATGACCTTAAAATATTCCACTTCTTCTTCTGCCCCGTACAACATATCTGCGTAAAGGTTTGTGACACCACCACCCATACAATTTTGGCGAAGGTGTTGAAAACTGGATCCGCGATAACCCTCAACACTGCAACAGGTCCGTGAAATGTTGAAATTGACCGGATTCCGCCCAATTTGGGTGAATGACGTCATAAATCCTCCTCCCAATTAGACTAGACTGTATGGGAGTAGTAAAGAATCCGAACCATAGTAACCCGTGTGCAGAAGGAGTCCTGAATGAAGTTAGAAGATGAGAAAATCATCCATGAATTGATGTGATATCTGACGGTCGTAATTCATGGATGAAGCTCCAAGTCATACGTAAACTGGCTGTTTTCCCTACACGATAACACAGTCATTCGAGACTACAGCCATTGGCTAACATAAACACAGAGTAAAAATTTGATCCCCCTCGTCTGGCGAGGCCCGGGGCTATTTATGCTAAAAATACGGCGTGAACAAATGAGTTTAGTAACTTACTGTCTTCTCAAATCCATATCCTATCGATCACCACCGTTTATTTGGGTCTTCGGGATAATATAATTTATTTAACAGCATAAATCCACACATACCAACATTTTCTTCCAGCCATCTCTGTTTACCTGAATGATTTCGCAACGTGAGGTCAACGAGCATGTGTACACGATACATTTAAATGAGGTCACGTGACTCCCTTTCAGATCCCCAAGTCATTGTTGCACTACCACAATACGTGGTCGGGTGTTTGCAGAGCTAGCGCTGTTGTGGTAGTACGACGGTGGCAGACCTGCCAAGTCTCCCGGAATTTCCGGGAGTCTCAAGAAATATGGACTAACCTCCCGGTCTCACGGAAAAGTTTAGAAATCTCCCAAAATTCATAGAATATCTTCTCAAAAGTCTAAATCTACTCATTTTCTCATGAAAAGGGGTGTAATATAACATTTTTGACAATTTTTCTATAAAAATTGACATAATCTCATATGGAAATTTATTGTTCGGAAATGCGTATAATGCATTTTACAGCGTCTGAGAACGTCTAGCAGCTGGGGCGCTCGGCGAAACTCAGAAATTTCTTCACCAGAGCTTGGCAGCTCTGCGGTGGTAGTGGACCCGAAAGCGAGTCACGTGACCTCATTTAAATGTATCATGTACGCAAGCTCGTTGACCTCACAGTGCGAAATCATTCAGGTAAACAGACCTGGATGGAAGAAAACGTTGGGTGTGTGTGGATTTATGCTGTTAAATCAATTATATCCTCCCGAAGAAAAACTAAATAAACGGTGGTGATCGATAGGAATGGATATGGATTTGAGAAGACAGTAAGTTACTAAACTCAGTTGTCCACGCCATATTTTTAGCGTAAATAGCCCCCCTCGCCAGACGAGGGGGATCAGATTTTTACTCGGTGTTTACATATGACTTGGAGCTCCATCCATGAATTATGACCGTCAGATATCACATCAATCTAGAATGAAGTTTGCCTCAAATCCACACAAATTCACCCGTTTAACCTCCCCGAATGATTCTTTACTATCCCCAATATTGGGGGAGGTTAAACGGTTGAATTTGTGCAGATTTGAGGCAAACTTCATTCATGATTCATTCCACACACAGGTTACTATAAGTATGGCTCGGACATGTCAGATTCTTTACTACTCCCCAATTCGTGATGGTAAGTCAATCTAATAAGATTTTATTACTTTATCGGGCCTATGGGAACAGTTAGAAAGGTATTTCATGACAGATATAATGAGACTTAAAAACGGCCTAGCAAGCCTAACAAGACATGCAGATCACTTATCATTTTATATAGCTCCGCTGGGGCCTTCTTCTATACTTCGTGAGAACAAGGCTTCGGCACCAAACCACTCACCAGAATCAGATTTAGTTGTTGGGAAAGTGCTGGACGGGCAATATTTGCCGAACTCGTTGACCATAATCAATAAAATAATTTGATTCTATGTCCACTTTAATCTTACCTTTCACCAAATACCTTTTTTATGAGTGACTGTCCAGTTTTAGCTTTGCAAGAAGTCTAAACTCGGACGAGGGGGGTAAAACTCTCCACATCGCCACTGCGTGTAGTGTTTGTCGCGCAGTGTTGTGGCACGTAATTGGCGTTAGGTGATGGGGACAGTTTTACCCCCTCGCCTGAGTTTAGATGTCTTGCAAAGTTAAAACTGGACGGTCACTCATGAACAAGGTGTTTTATGAAAGGTAAGTGGACATAGAATAGAATTATTGTATTGGTTATGGTCAACGGGTTCCACAAATATTCCCCGTTCCGCACTTTCTCAACAACTACATCTGGTGAGTGGTTTGGTGCTGGAGCCTTGTTCTTATGTAGTATAGAAAAAGGCCCCACTGGAGCTACATTTTATATTATTTTTCAAAGTCAAACTGTTCTCTAAAACAACGACAGCGTGTTTCGAAAGGAAGGTGCCATCTTTCTTTGGTTCATTGGGAACTGCCAGGCGAAATTAATCGATAATTCACCGAACTAACACTCCTCCTGTATTTGTGGCCTTAATGACTTTGGTGCTCCAAAGAAATCTACCTCCCTACAAATGTTTATCATTGCAAAGATAAAAATATATATGATAGCGTTTGTTGTTGAATAAATAAGTAAATAAATAAATAAATAATATTGCACACAATATATTATAAATAATTAAGAATTAAGCAGATGCCTTCTGAGAACATATTCAGGCTCTCAGCATCTTTTAATCTCTTCGGTTAAAGCATTCCACATAACAAAGCCACTGCATGAAAAACTTTTCTTAAATAGTTAAGATTTGTGCCTTGCAATGTATAAACAGATATACTGTGCAGGGGCGTCACTAGAATTTCAAAAGGGGGGTGCAAATATTTTCAATTTCCAAGGGCGGATGTAGTGAAAGTTCATGGGGGGGGGAGGTCGACAATCACAGCCCAACAGGTGAGGGTCCAGAGGCCGCCTAGGCCCCGGAAGCTCACCACCTTAGATTGGCCCTCCTCATGGACCTGTCGCTACATACTACAGGGTTTATACGGGCCCTGAATTTTGTTGAATTCTGAGAAAATAGATTCCAGGACCTGGAAATCCTTGAATTCAGGGCTTCGTGTTTAGAATTAGTGCGCGAGCTAAAAATAGCTCGCGTCAAAATATTTAGGAGGGGGTATTTAAAAGTCAGGCGAGTGATTGCAATATAATACAATATAAAATATGACAGTTTACATGAGCTAAACATCACTCTCGTGACTTGAATTTATGCGAGTGTTTGCGTGCAGGTGAGCTATCACTCGTGCTAGACACGAAGCCCTGGAATTCTGACAATATTTGTAAAGAGTCCTCGGAAAGTCCTTGAATTTTATTGTCCCCCAAAATATCTGCCACAATTAATTACTGGAATTTCTTTCTAACAAACTGAATTTATTCTTCGATATATACAGATCTATATGAAACGTGATAGTTGGAATACATATTCTTTTCATTCTAATGTACATTGTTGAATTAGCTGAATGAAACATGGTAAAAGTTGTTAAAAAAATGTTCGGGAAAATTCAGTTAAAGATCCTTGAAAAAGGTTGTATGGACCTGAAAATTCCTAGAATTTTGTCTTTCACAAAGGGAAGGAACTCTGTACATGGGCGAATGGTTGATAAACTTATGACACTTAGACCTTCAACAATCTGACTAGACTAGTACACACTCTTATGACAACTAACTGTCTACTTCTTTTACTGTTCTTACAGAATTATCCCCCATCATTGCAAGAAGGAGAGTACCGTAGCAAGAACTTGACCAAGTATCAATGTTTGCGAGCAGGGCGATCACCAGTCTGTGTTCACGTGTAAAACAGGGACAGCATATTTTCAACGCCCTCAACTTGAAGACCCTATCGAGATTGAAAAGTTACAGCCCAACCACAAAGAGGAGACTTGGCAAACTGATAACCATGAAGTTTGACACACCAGAGTTCCATAGCCTGTTCACCCCTGAACTACAGCAGTTGGTGGAACTTTTCAGAAAATATCATTATGAGCTGCGGATAGCCGGAGGGGCAGTGCGTGATCTGCTGACTGGGATCTCACCTGCTGATATCGACTTCGCCACCATAGCGACTCCTGACCAGATGAAGGATATGTTCGAGACGGAAGGGATTCGCATGATCAATACAAAGGGAGAGAAGCATGGTACAATAACAGCCAGGATCAATGACAAAGTATGAAGCACATGTTCATGATCTTATATTATCAACATGATAAATATACTTGTATTTCATAGGAACAATTGTTCTTTGCATCATAATGCAATGTCACAATCACAATGACGACGTGTGGCATCACTCTAGTTCTCCTTGAAAACAACAGGTGAAATCATGAATTAAACATCATTCTGTATTATTGAAACAAAATGGTGGCACCCCGGCCCATTTTTTGTGAATTTTTAATCTGTGCCAAATTTGGAATATAACACAAAGTATGCATGAACTTTAGGCATTCAAATAGCAATTGATATAGACATTCAGAGTAATATTAGTATTGGAACCTCTGGGAAAATATGCAAAATGGCCTGGTCATTTCAATCTTGAAAATATTCAATAATCTTGCAGGATCCCCAAATTTTGTTTGATATTTGAAATCTGTATTAAATTCAGAACCTTTAAACATGTTAAACTGAATATGAAGAAATTGACATGGATTATAGTTTACAGTGGGGAGCTACCTTAAAGTCAAGTGTGAATTATGTATTGTGTCTTTGCTGCATTAAACATCACCTTTCAAACAGGTCTGTGTTTGATTGACCATTTTCCAGGAGAACTTTGAGGTGACGACATTACGTATAGATGTGGAGACTGACGGCCGTCATGCCAAGGTCGAGTTCACCAAGGACTGGCAGCTGGATGCTAACAGGAGAGACCTCACTGTTAATGCTATGTTCTTAGGTAAAATAAAAGTGACTTTTTGTCACTGTAGTCATGGTAGTTGTCACTTGTGCCTGCTACTTTAATAGGAGTGAAGAGATAAATTCAGGCAGGAATGGAACTTTCCAATTCATAATCCTTGGAAGCAGATTTACCTTGAAAAAATTCATGCAAAAACACTAGTTCTACAACACCTGTCTATAACAGCTTGCTAACTGTGCATTTATTAAGTGTTTTAGCACAGTTGTGTGAAATGTACTTGTGTCAAGTGCAGGTGTTCATTGGAAGATTATTTTTCACAAGTCGGGTGAGGAAAGGGAACAAATAAATTACAAGAAGTTTAACTGTTGTTTCCATCATGAAATTGATCAACAAAGTGAAACAAGTGTATCGCTACATTCATGTATCTTCCACACAGTCTGATTCAGCTGACAGAATCTCTCCCCATTTTAAAGACCACATACACTGCTCCACTGATATTGGCACAGTGCCAACTGGGTTTGGAACATCCTGCCGATATCAGTGGATGCGTTTTTTCAACGAAGGGGAGAAAGTTGTCAAAATTTACCATACTTTTCATTACAATCTTTGTTGATAATCAATTTGAATAGTGCAATAGAATAGAAATAATGTTCTCATAGGCATTCCCAATGGTTATTTTATGCACGGTTAGTTTGGAAAAGTTTATAAATTTTAGGACACAGGCTTTTCCCTTGCCCTAAAATATAAACTTTTCCAAACTAACCGTGTGTAAAATAACCATTGAGCACACCTATGAAAACATTATTTCTTAAGTAGTCCCCAAAGGTAAGCTTAGATAGCATTCCAGTCTATGATAGTGACTGTAGGTTAGAATCTGGATGGATCTACTGTATGCTTTACAGTAGTCAACCAAGTTTTTCCATGATATGTTTAACTACAAGGAACAGTGCATTAATTTGTTTTGTAAAATCAACCACCCTAACCAATTAAATTCTGCAGCCTTGCGGATTCAACAGGAGGCAGCCATTTTGAAGTGCTGGGAAAAATGTTTTCCCTAATTTTGAAACCATTGCACAAAATAATTTCACAGACTTTGGACTGTTAAAATTTTGTTCATAAATAAATCAGTAACTTCTTACCTGGCTGCATTTTCACACTTGTCATCTTCAGTATCATGCAACCATTAAGCTCTAGTCATTTCACCTTAACTGGCCTCTCAAACATTACACAAATATAGCAGGTTGGGTGATGTCATTTGTTTATGCTATCCTGTATACTATGGCAGATGTTTACTGTTTGAGATTGCCACTTCGCTTTTGATGCAAATATATATCTTGCCAGTCCCAGAGATCATTGTGGTGCATGCAAAAATCAAAAGATTGGTCAGATGTGACAGTTCACCTTCCAGCTGGTCTCGTTCATTGGGATTGGACAAAAGAAGTGAATATCCTGTGAGCAGGCCCATATGTGCCAGACAGTTTTAATAGGCACAATACACATCCTTAGTTTGAATGGTTGCAGTGCATGTGTAATACAGCTATTATCTACAGCATGATTACTCTCTGCGGCATAAGGTACCTAGTACAATGGGAATCACAACAACCTCTGGGAATAGAGTGTACCCAGAAAATGAACAATCAGGGCTCGAAATTACAACTCTTAATGATTGTACTGCATGGTAATCATATAGCATATATCTACGAATTGAAGTTGAAATGTTCGACTTTTCTGACCAGACAGTTTCTTTAACATGTAACAGAAACCCTTGTTTCGGCCTAAAATATCTTGACTATCAGAAAGCTTTTGACAAAATTATGGTTATTTTCTAACAGAAACCAAACAACACCATATGCAAGATATTTCAGACCTTGCCAAAAAAAAAGAAGAATTTTCACTTGTCCCATTTCAAATATACCATTATCAATAAACGTGCTTGCAATTGCTTTTTTAGGATTTGATGGGACTTTGTATGACTACTTTAAGGGGAGAGAGGATTTAGAGAAAAGGAAGATTTGCTTCGTTGGAGAGCCAGCAGATAGGATAAAGGAGGACTACCTCAGAATTCTTCGTTACTTCAGGTGATAACACCAATAATTAATGGTCAGGGGGTTGAAAGTCAAAGTTTTAATATTTTCTGGAAACCATGATCATGACCATGATCATGAAGAAAGAACGTAACGAAGTAATATTGTCCGACCAGGTAACCTCACAAACTAACATCAATCAAGGGCAGATAATCAATGCAATTTCCATATTTGATTCTTGCTTAGATATAAGGCCGATATTTCCCTTTCAAGCATACAATATGATGCTTAAATCCAGAATCCAAATTAAATCTTGCTTTAATAGGGTTCTACACGCTGAAGTTCCAGGCTATTTGAGTCGGGCATTGTACAATTATTCAATATCTTGATTTATACTTGCCATCTAAAAATACCATGTATCTTTGAGTTACCTCCCCTGGACCATAACTGCAAGTTGTGCATCATTGAGTATTCCTTGATAAGCTTGATTAGAGCACCCTGCTAAAAAAGGTGGATTATCTCAAATAGATACTGAGAATAGAGTATTTGGAATAAAACCTTAAACTACTATCCTTAATAATGTACATCTATCATAATCTACCAGCAAGGCAGATTAAGTAGTGGCAGTTCTAGCTGAATTATCTCCTAAACTTAATATTTTGTCTATTGTTGCAGATTCTGTGGGAGGATATGTGCTGGTGATATTGTACATGATGAAAAGTCTTTGGATGCCATTCAGAAAAATATGGATGGGTTAAAAGGTATGAATATTTCGGAAGGAAACCTAAAACAGATTGTCACAACTCAGCATCAGCCTCTCGATGTTATACAATCCCTGTTCGATCATTGTTCAGCCTCACATGGCAGTGGATCGAATTCTTGTCTGAAGTTTTACATGTCGGCTGTGCAGGTTTTTTCTTTCTCATTAGTGCTCACATTCATATTATTCATTAACAGAGGTGATAACCAGGCATAATAGATGACCCTTTCAAAGGGCTTTCATGAATCTAATTTCCACTTATGAATCGAATATTAGTTTCCAATCTTGAAACATCAGGAGAACTTGAATTTTTTTCCAGCTTGATTTATTGGTGCATTGCCACAAGGCCGGGCAAGCACTAGCTGGAGGCACGTATGACCACGTACCCAACATCCACTGAGAACTGGGCATATTATGCGTAAACATTTGGTATATTCTGTATGTGAAGCCAACAACAGATCATCATTTTCCAGCATGGTGCAAAAATATCTCCACGGTTAGTGACAGGCAGTTATTTTCTCAAGAAAAGCACCTTAGGGTGATCAACCTACTAAACATTCCTCCCATCAAATGGTCACTATCGTCAGTCTATTGGCATTCCATTAAAACTATTTACTATTAAATATTTGATGCCCATTCCTTAGTAATGGCCATTAAACCAAGTGCTTATTAATGGGGATTTGATACGTTATTGATATCCAATTATTTTTTTTTAGGATGACACTTTCTCAGTAAAGCACAAATACTAGTGCTGGATGGGTCAGTCCCGTGCGAGACTCGAACCCGCGTCCTCAGAGTTTGGCACCAAATCGCCAGCAGTAAATGCAAGCGGCCTAGACCACTCGGCCACCTCAGCTTCCACAAAAGAGGAAGTTCGGAGATCGAACGGCATTAGTATATATATAATATCGGCTTTAGGAGCTGTGCCATTATATGTCTATCAGAGGGGTAGTAAATGTACGTAATCTAGACTCCGATCTCCGAACTTCCTCTTTTGTGGAAGCTGAGGTGGCCGAGTGGTCTAGGCTGCTGGCGATTTGGTGCCAAACTCTGAGGACGCGGGTTCGAGTCTCGCACGGGACTGACCCATCCAGCACTAGTATTTGTGCTTTACTGAGAAAGTGTCATCCTAAAAAAAAAAAAAAAAAATAATTGGATATTAATGTTATCTACTTTCTAAATGGCATTAGTATATATAGGTTATTGATAGTTTTAATGGATTGTTGTTAATGGTTCAATAGTCGGATGGTGATCATTGTAGTTAGGCTTAAACTAATAAATGGTGCATTTCCTGTAATGGTCCAGAAAAATTCCAGGTAGGTAGATAGGAAAAAAAAAATCTTTGTCATATTTTTTTTACCACGTATTAACCAAAGATGTCTGCCGAATGATCCAAACCAACTGGTAAGTAGAAAATAAAAATGAACAAAACTGATGTTCAGTGTAATAGAATCTGTAGAATTATCTCTTTTACCTCGATGGACACCTTGACTTTAAGACTAGTGTTTTTGAAATGAGGTAGGTCAATATATTTGTGGAGTTTTTTTTCTTCAAAATGCAATAAAAACTGCTGAGGTAGGTACATTTTTCCAGGTAGATCGGGTTACCGGAAACACACAATTTTTTTTTAGGCCTTAGCTTGAAAAAGAAATGAGAGCTGGAATTTGGACTTAACTAGCAATCAGACTAACAATTTGATAGAAATGTATGTTTAATTTCAAAATTAAAACACTCATCCATAATTTCGGGACATGTGCATTTTACATATTACACTGAACTATCTACTCTATAGGCTCCAGTATTATGACGTTATTTTTTTTTTTGCAGGGATATCAGGGGAGAGAATCTGGACAGAGCTGAAGAAGATTGTGTGTGGTGAACAGGCTGCCAGTCTGGTGGAGGTGATGATGTCCAAAGGAATGGCTCCCTACATAGGTAGGTGGGTTGGTATTTAGGTAAACCTTGTTTAGGACTAAATTGCAGGACCTTCTGCCTTACTTGATTTGTTGACTGATTTTTTAACTCAATCCTGTTTGACTATTGACATCCTTTATTCCCATAATACATTTTGCTGACCTTGTATTTGACTGCTAGTTTGAGTTCCTTTGTGGAATGCGAGCAAGGTTCTAATTTACCTATCCCAGTGTGATAAGAGTTACTCCCCTTATATAATACTCACCACCAGGAGTGCACAATGAATATCAGTGGAACAGGTAATTAGTTGTGTTGGTACCAATTTGAGTCCAGTAATAGGGGTATATCAACATCACATAATGACGTTGCTAAGCTGTGTGGGGCCCTTGGTGGCCGAGTGATCTAAGGCGCTTCGCTGGTGACCGCTAGCCTCACACCGCTGAACCGGCATGGGTTCGAGCCCAGCTGCAACCAAACTGACTGTTACCATATGAGTGAAACAACCTTGAGTGTGTCATTAAGCCTAATCTCCCCCCCCTCCCCCAACCTTAAGCTGTGTGTTTGTTATAGCTGGGAATATAAAATAAGGTTTACTGAAGTGAAAAACAGGCCATCAGTGATCGGAATGCTTTGTTGGGTTATTGTTTGGGCTGTAATTTTTTTGAAATTTTTACAGTCCCTAACATTATATTATCATGATTATTGTCATGAGTGTGGCTCTGTTTCTACTGAACAGGGTGTATGTGTATATGTCTGTATCTCTGAGTGGTTAAATGAATTGAATAATAACGATCTGACAACCCATCGCCTAATTAATATGGGATACATTCGGTCATCTCCATATGATTTAGTGCCCAATGGATGTGGAGTTTCACTTGTCTCTGGCTGTTAAGATATGCGAACATCACCCCTCTGTAGAATTCACATTTAGTAAGAATTTTGATGAGTGGGCCATGTTATATAGCCATTTGATTCAAAAAAAGCTGCTAGAGTGTCTTGGATGAAATATTTAAAATTCCACAAAAAATAATTTTGATCATCGATTGGGCTCTTTTCAACAGAAATTTCAAGTAAATAGGCTATCTGCTGGTGAAATTGCTTTAATTTGAGAAAGACTCAGTTTGTATTGATTACAGGAACGTGAAGGTACCAGATGTACAAGTTATCTTGTTTTCGTCAATTGTTTTTTTTCTTGTAGGGTTACCACCTGACCCCAATGTGACAGAGTTTAAGACTGTATGGAAGCGGTGTGAAGCCATGTCACCTCAGCCCATGACCTTACTGTCAGCTTTACTCAAACATGAACAACAGGTATTATACCCCTCCTATCTAACCTTTTTAGCCCACCATCACCAGATGGTGGGCTGTTCAAATCGCTTTTCGTCCGTCGTCCGTCCGCGAGTCCGTTAGTCCGTAAACAATTCTTGTTATCGCGATTTCTCAGGAACTGCTGTATGGATCTTTCTCAAATTTGGTACACAGGTTCCCCTTGGGGTCTGGTTGTGCAAGATACCTTTTTTGGTCCGATTCGAAAATCCAATATGCCACCAGGCAGCCATCTTGGATTTCCCCATGAAACCTTGTTATCACGATTTCTCAGGAACTACTTCATGGATCTTTCTCAAATTTGGTACACAGGTTCCCCTTGGGGTCTAGTTCTGCAGGATACCTTTTCTGGTCTGATTCGAAAATCCAATATGGCCACCAGGCAGCCATCTTGGATTTCCCCATGGAACCTTGTTATCGCGATTTCTGAGGAACTACTGCATGGATCTTTTTTCAAATTTGGTACACAGGTTCCCCTTGGGGTCTAGTTGTGCAAGATACCTTTTCTGGTCCGATTCGAAAATCCAATGTGGCCACCAGGCAGCCATCTTGGATTTCCCCATGAAACTTTATCGTCATTTCTCAGGAAGTACTGCATGGATCTTTCTCAAATTTGGTACACAGGTTCCCCTTAGGGTCTAATAGTGCAAGATACCTATTTCCTACGCTGTAAAACTTACCTTCACATACCTTATAGCTATCGTGTTCCTACGCGATTGCCCCATTGTAAAACCTTACCACAGAACCAAAAGAAATAGTCCCTGTAATGCCCCAATGCCCATGCGCGAGTACCCAGAATCCTCTCTGTCTGACCACGTCACTTTCTTCTTTCCTCTACAATCGTAGCGGTCAGACGTAGTTCCATTGTGCTCCCGTAAAAGTTTCAAGATCTACATCTGTAATACCACGATATTCCTTGCTCGTAACCTTGGATTACCTACGGAGATTTCCTGGGATATTACCTTGAGAGAGAAGAAGGAATATTACCAAATTCCTTGGATTCGAGACCTACCTGGACTTCAAAATCGTCAGGGAGTATTATCGAATCGTAATAAAGATGGCGTCCGTGTTTTGTGTTGTATGTGGACGATCCAAACCCACGACGGATCCGCATTCAGCTTGTCCGCCGTGTAGGGGGATCTGGTGTGATCAATATGCCAAGTGTGCAGAATGCGAGCTATGGGCCGACGATGTATTCCAACGATATCTTGTCGGTTCATATGCCAGTGAAGTTTTGCCCCCGCCCGGCTTCGATTGTGCCGAGAGCTTGGTCGGCTCTCCGTCTCGCTCACCTGTGAACGAGCCGGACGAGTCTGCCTCTCTTGATATGTCCGTTACGCATGATATGGGTGTAACTCCATCTAGTCATTTGCCGAATGTAGTCAGTATTTCTCCTCCTCCATGTGCAAATTCTGTTTCAGGGGCCAAGATGGCGGACAAAGATGGCGGACGTCCCGTAGGTAAGTTACTGCACGGGGCGTCCTTGACCTTGACGGCCAACTTTGATCCGACATCTGTGACGTCACTTCCGACTGAGGGTCCCCTGTTTCGGATTGTCAATCCGGAGACTGTGACTTCCGTGATCAAGGACTCGTCACTTCCGGAGAATCTGTCTTCATCTCGGCGCAGCTCATCTACGTCTATACCAACTACGGAGATGTCAGCTGTTCCAGCGTCCGTAATATCACCTCGCCCAGTGCAGTCTACGGTGATTATTACACCCATTTCCGGTTTTCCTGCGTCGGGTCATTCCCTACTGAATGTTCCCAGGCTGTCCAGGGCACCTTTACAGCAGCCTTTGTCAGCTCCCCCGCAGCTTGCTCAACCGGACCAGCGTCAACGTGTGCCTGTGTCCAGTTATGACTTCCGGCCAACGGTAGCTCCGAGTTTCTCGGATGCTTATATGCAACCATCGACTTCATACCTTCCGGTATCGTCTTACCTTCCGGTATCATCGTATCACATCGGAACTTCCGCTCCTGTTTCTGCGCATGCTCCGATGTCGGCTACTTCATCCTACTATAGGACTGCCTCTGCGTATGATGTTCCTGCCTATCCATCTGGTTATGGGGTTCCGGGTCATTCATCGATGTATGACACGAGAGTGACGTCATCGATGAATAGGCTTCCGGTTACGTCATCGATGTATAGCAGATCGGCTCCCTATGCTGCACCGCCGTACTCTCCGCTCCCTGTACGCAGTGTAGTGTATAGGCCTACTTCATACCCTTCTGTGGCTTCTGTAGTCCGACCTATTGATGTACCACGTCGTGTGTTTCCTACTGCACGTATTCCTACACATCCGACTTCCGGTACATCGGGTGTTCACTTCCGTTCTCCTTCTCCTAGGCCTGTCAGATATGCTATGCCATATCATGCACCTATACCGAGACGACAAGTGAGGGTTGCTCACCCACATCTGCCTAGATACCCAGCTAGGCCGGCGATGTCCCAGTATGCGGCTGCTTCCGGTTCTGCCTTACTTCCCCCTTCTGATAGGCAGTGTCCTCCAGCAACATCTATTCCTGCCAGCCTCTTCGATAGGTTTAATAGATTGTCTGCTGACTTCGCAGCCCTACAGCGTGACCTGTTGATGCCTCCTCCACCATCTCCTACACCACTTCCGGTGCCCGAGTGGGCTGGCTATCAACCTCGCCCCGTATCATCAAGGAGGCCGACTTCCGGTTCCCATCCTCAGCTACCACTTGATCTCTCGCAGGCTAGTAGACCTACACCGCCCTCGTTTGTGCCCAGGTTTACCCCTGTGAATCCCGGGACAGTGAATAACGCTGAGACGGAAGCGGAAGAACGGACTTCCTTGTTCGATGCTGATCCGGACCTCGCTGCGTCCAGTTACTCTGATACACTGGCTCGCCTTTATGAGTTGTTTCCGGATATGACTCCTCCGCCAATTGTAGAATCCAGAAGGGTTACTGCGATGTCTGATCTCCGTCAAGAGCCGTCACATCGCACGTCACTTCCGCCTTCTAGAGCTGTTTTTGAATGTGCTGAACGCATGCGGGACGCCTTCTCACTTCCTAAGACCCAAGATGAGAGGCAACGACAACAGGAGTCTAGATCTCTTTTTAAGAAATCTAATGGTGTCTTCCCGCTGGAGCGACCCGTGTTCCGGTCGTATTCAGTACACGGCTCACCTTGGCATGATCGAGCAGCAGTCCAGGAACCGGAACTCGATCAGTTTCTTGGAGTCACTCCGCCGAAGAAAGACATTCCTCTTTCTGTTCGTCAGATGTGTCTACTGGAGGACACTTCTAGACAGGAGGTAGCGATTACTTCCCATCTCGATTGGTTTCTTTACGCCATTCGCACGATTCTTAAT
>JAVTVY010046015.1:0-21525 GCA_036873755.1 Hanleya hanleyi
AATTCCCACCAATACCCTGAATCAATGCACTAGCGTTGGCCAAAACTATCCCTAGGCGGAGTCATAACATAAGATAACATCGGAGGCTGTGACGCCCCAGTATCTCTCAAGATAACTACAGGTTTGCTTTTTCCTTCTGGATTAACTGGCGACACTTCTCCCTTAGAGAAGCTTTTGTAACCCTCTGTTATCTGATTTCCACTAAGAACTGCCTTGTCAGGTACTTTGTGTATAGACTTGATAAGCTTTTAAGTTTTAGACCTATGAGATATAACTCTGCATTTAACGAAAGCGACCGGTTTAGTCCCCTATCTGTCATTACGGAGTTTGCAACAATCAGCCTTTAGGTGACATTTCCTCGAACTATATTGGCATGTAGGTGCATTCTATGACTTAGAAAAGGTTTTATCAGGCTTCACTGTCTTCTTTGCTAACCCAGAGCCTACCTTGTCACCTTGACCGTTTCCATCATTAGGGCTAGCACTAGCCTTTTGGTCGATCTTATGGCCAAATTCTCCACCTTCCCACTTTTTCCCATAATGGAATTTATCTTTTTTCTTGTGGGTTAATTCATAATAGTCATCAGATTAATTCAGATAACTGCTGCCCGCTTTTACTCGAATACCTTATGTTCGTCCAGGCGAGTTTTATATCAAAGGGAAAACATGCCTACAAATACACTTTCTAGCAATAGTATCCAGAGATTCTCTGGTCACTTCAAACTGTGAGCAATTTTCTCATTACACATAAAATATGTCTCCACCTCATCCTCACTGAATTTAGGAACCAGTCTAATATTCCTATCTAGGTCAAATTCTGGACTACGTCTATCCTCAGATCTACCAGATCCTCTCATTGAACCAACTTCTAATTCAATCATGCGCAATTCATGCTTTCTTTGTCTAGCATCCTCCACATTCTTTTTCCTCCTTCTCTGGCTCTTTTTCTCTTTCCCCGCTTTCTTGATCTCTTTCCTCTTTTCCCTGCATCTACTGTTCTTTCTCCACCTCACTTTCCTTTTCTGACCTTGATTTTTCCTTTCCTTCCTCTGCCTCTAACTCGTCTTCTTGCTTCTAACTTTCTAACTCCTTTTTCCTCAATGATAACTTTGCTAATTCTACCTTCTTGTCAAGTTCAGATTCATCATCACCTTCTTCAACTTCGAGATTCAGAGGCTCTTCCATTGCCTTAACTATTTCATTCTTCCTCATACTGGCTGACACAGTAATATTTAAGTGACTGGCCAATGTTTTTAACTTATGGACGGATTTTCCTTTTGTACAAATACTTGAGGATCAAAGTTACCAGTCATATTGAAAACACAAAATGACTATTTGTATCACTAAATTTCAATGTGCAATTCTGTTTGACCAAACGAAAACCGAAACTGGTTCAATCTTTGGACGAGCCCCCAATTTGTTATGCACCCACAAATTTATATTTTTGCTCTCAAAACAGAGCCAAAAGAAGTTTACCAAATCTGTAGACAAAGTGGTCAATCAAAATTACAACAACACACCAGATAGTTCAGTTAAGAAGTTTTATATAATTAATCGTCCAGAAAATAAATAAAAAAACAGTTACAAAATGTGGTTCAATATGTCAAAAATTCAGGCTTATTACAATACCGTGCAAGAGTGTGGCAGGCAGATTAATTGATCCTAAATGTTCATACACAGTCCATAAAGTGTCCAATTCAGTCAGCTTTCTTCCCAGCGTTGTTCCGCTCCTCTCAAATCCTTTATCCTGTGTTCAGTCTGGTTGATCACTCCTTGTAAAATCCACGTGTTTCACCGTTCACAAAAACAGTCCAACTCTAGCGACGATCGACGTCAAAGTCCAATTTCTCGAACAGAGGAACAGCACAATGGAATCTCCGAACGACGACCACTTACTGTCATAGATTGAATATTAATTTAGACCAATCCTCTGAGCCCTCCAATCAAAAGACCATCAATTTATGTTGCAAAAACATTTAATAAGCAAACATAAATCAATAACTTATATACATAATTAAAGTCGTCCATTAAAGAATATCCGCGTCCATAATCCAAAGACCTATTCCCTATATCAGCATTAGCACCAACTTCAAAAAGACAATCATAGTGTACACAAACATAGGCTAGTTTCCTGCAAGAGAAGCAGTCAACAGTTTCCAATGATGCAAATCCCATTCAAATGTTCCACCCGGAAAATATTTACATAGTGCCAACACATTAAACATACTTCCGAAAGATTGGTGTCCTATTACACGACGCTGTCTTTATCGGGATAAAGTTGCCGCACCTTGCGCAGCGAGAGGCATTCTGTATATAGGACGATACGAATTCACCATTCAATCTATAGGCAATGATAGCATATGTCAAACTCTACGCGCACTGTCCAACACCGGAGTTTTATATGACACAACAATAAAGAGGATCTCTAGGGGTGTTACTCTAAGTCGATTACGTTGTGCTTTCCGGGGAGTGCTTCTGTCCGGAATCTGTAAAGCTGAAGCTTTATGGCATGATTCGCGCCTTTATCCGTTTACTTTTATTCAGATAGATCAGTGATCGATTTCCAGCACGAACTCCTGACCGTATAGATAATTCTGTAGCTGTTGTATGGCCCACACGACGAAATAACGGTCCAATTGCTTTCTGCGGAGATACACAACTGGAAACTTCTCTCCATCATGTTCCTGCAGAAGCACAGCACCTATGCCGATAGCAGATGCCTCAGTTCGTAAAAGAAAGGGTTTTGTTAATTCATGAATGAGATTGGTTGTTAGCAAGCGATTCAAAGTTCCGAACGAATGTTCCTGCTCAGGTGTCCACACAACCTTGTTTGGTTGACCCTTATTGTTCAGATTAGTCAATGGAATGGCGATTTCACTGAAACGAAGAACAAACCTCCTGTAGTATCCAATTGTTCCCAGGAATGCACGGACTGCGTTTTCGATGGCACTAAAATCAACCATATGACTCCACAGCAAAGCTTCCCTCGACATCTTACATTCAGATCCGAGAATACGGTGAATTCCGAGGCTGAACTGCGGAACTTCTCTGTAAGCAAACAGCAAAGGAAGAATTTAGCGATCCCAGCCCCTAGGCTTTTCTGCACACATTCCTTGAACATACTTTTCAATGTACCATTGAATTTCTCCACTAATCCATTACATGCTGGATGGTAGGGAGTTGTGACCACCTGCCGGACAGATAACACTCGATTGCCCTCTTTCATGACGTCAGACAGAAACTGCCCCCCTGATCAGACTATACGGTTTCCGGAATTCCAAGTCGGGAGTAAAACTCTAACGCTTAAGCGAGACGTTCCGTTTCTACATGTGTGTATACTGGGTAAAGCAGCTGCCTCGGGATGCCGTGTTCCATAGTCCATGTAGGTTAGTATATACCGCTTTCCCGTATCAGTAGCTGGAGTGATTGGCCCGACTTTGTCGACCGCTACATATTGTAACGGCACATCTAGGAGAGGAAGATTCTGTAACGTTACTTTTGTAACCCTACCACGTCGAAATGTTTTCTGGCAAATAACACAGAAACGACAGTGTTGGTTAACCTCATTTTTCAAATGAGGCTAGAAAAAGCAGGAATACGCTTTTGGGATCGTCTTATTCATCCCGAGGTATCCTCCTATGACGGATTCATGAGCCACTTTTATCACATTTTTTTCTTCTCATTCCACGTGGTACAACCAACTGTTTATTCTCCTTATCATCAGTTGTGCGATATATTCTATACAACAGTCCCTTTTCGTACACAAATCGACTCTCTTGTAAGAGTTTTCCCCACTGTCAGCCATACGCTTTATTTTGGCCAAAGATGGATCTTGACATAATTTAAACTCCTCATAGGTAACTTCGCCTATTTGCTCCGGGACCTTAAGTGACTGTAGACCCTTCCGATCTCGAAGATTCGGAGCTCTTATTTGAACGGCGGCTGCTGTCGTTGACTCAACGTTGATATTATCTTGATCTTTTAAGTTCCAATCACCATCAGAGTTTCCAGGTTCACTGGCTCCAAGTATATTACCAATGATCAATTTCATAGAGGGGCTGTCGTAAGGGGCTGTCGTAGACAGAGTACCTGTACCTCACCTGTGTAGGAGAGAATGCCTACCCCTACAGTGGTTAATTGCGCTTGGATAACACTATCGTCCAGCAATATACACCGTTGGAATTTTCCTGCGAGACTAGAGTCATTCACCAAGCTACGTCTAATCACAACACCTGTACACCCGGTATCTCTGTAACTTAATGGTTTTCCACATAGCCTTGAAGAACAGGAATTACAGATACGTGAGCCTGCTTACTCTTGCTGGCGTCATCAAAGAGTGTAGAAAATATTGACGTAGAATATTCATCTTCGTCGCGACTATCATTTGTCCAGGACTCGTTTGCTGATCCACGCATGAACCGGACAACGTGACCTACGCCCTTTCTATTTTGATAACTGAACGATCCACAGCCATACAAATTTTTCTTGGCACCCCGTTCACCTCAGTAATACTTGGACTTATTTTCAGGACAGTCTTTCTTGAAGATGCGAAGTCCTATTACATATATAACATCTCCGAGGACCATATTTTTCCTTTGGCCCAGTTTGCGTATTCCAGACGCCAGAATCTGTCTGTCTCGCACCCTGGCTGGCTCGTTTGGACCCACTGGGTAGCGAGGTAAAACCACATCCATGTACCTCTAAGAAAGTGTCCGCTAGATCGGCCATTTCCTTTGCACGTTTGATAGTACGTTCCTTAAGGAAAACAGCTAAGTCTCTGCCACAGGATACCATAAACTGCTCCCTTAAGATCAAGTCTTTTAGGCCCACAAAACTTTTTGACAGCCTCCCCAAACTTCATCCATCTGGACAAATATGCTTCCATACGAATTAGAAACTGTCCTCTGGTTTACACTCCCTACATTTGAGACGATACCCTTCTTCTGTCAACTGATACCGTTTTACCTCAAAATGGTATAATTATTTGCCTCAGTTTCTGCTAATCTCAAATACACTTCTAGGGCCTTGCCAGATAACAGATCGGGCAAGTTTGTGCTGTTCTGTTCCATCCTTGAATGCTAGCAAAATGTTCAAACCGTTGAATGTAAGCACCCAATTCATCTTTCCTATCATCAAAGGAAGGCAACTTTGGAGATTTTGCCGTCGAGCCAACAACACCGACCTCAACTTCACCTCTTACATTCCCTTGACGTTTTCTCTAGTCTTTCTAGTTTTTCTTTTTTTAGATTTCTTTCCTGGGCCCTATATCCCTAGCAATTTTCTGTTGGTCAGAAACCCAGTTCATAGGTTCTGCGTCTACTAGACCTAGCTTTGACCCCGCATTGACAAGCGCTGCTACATCAATATTTAGTGTGCATATAAGAAGCATATGTAGAATATGCATTGCCCTAACAGTGCATTGTTCTCTCCAAATGTTGGATTTGATGCATAACAAAAATGAACATTCTGTGTAAATTGCAATTCAGTATGAATCAGGCACACGGGCATAGAATCGATAATCAGATTGACTGAGGAGTGAGGAATTATTTACACTAATATAAATTTAGACCAATCCAGATGAATCCTCTGCCCTCCAGTCAAAACAGACCATCCATTTATGTTGCAAAAACATTTAATAAGCATACATAAATCATGTACAAATGGGATATGTTCCGTGTCAGACTCCGCCATGGGAATATACGTTCTCAAGTATATCTGAAACCCTATCAGTGTATTTTAAACGTCTACAATATTTCAAACCATATGTTGTGTTCTGTTATTTCTTTCTGCGTCCTGTATTCTGGTATAGGTCAATATAAAAGTTCACTGAAGTCAATACACAAAATACCAATGTACCTGTTCTGTATCTTTGCCTTTGCCTTGATATCCTCGAAACAATTCTGAAAGAATGTCACACACACGCGATTATCTGAATAGCCGCTTGGTCCGAAACCGACAGTTTGTCATCTACTCCACACACGAGTTCTCGTAGTCAACATACTTTACTACCAATGCCTGTGTACCGGTATAATAACCTCCAAGCAGTCCGAAGCTCTCACACAGTTTCACAGACCCCTGTCCATACTTTGCCAAAAGTTATTTCACACTTTTCTCCAGAGGAATCCATCGAAGAGAATGTCTGTCATAATATCACTGTTCTGTCATAGTCAACTATAGGGCTGAGTCTATATAACATCCTTCCCGGTCGGTATTCGTCTTCTCGTACCGTTCGAAGCCCCGCACTATATACCATTTGGCAACGCTAGTGATATTAAAATCATATGCAAATGTCCAAACCGCAATTCACTATATATTCAAATGTTCCACCCGGAATATATTTACATAGTGCCAACACATTAAACATAAACATACTTCGGAAAGATTGATGCCCTATTCAACGACGCCGCTTTCATCGGGATAAAGTCGCCGCACCTTGCACAGCGAAAGACACTCTGTATATAGGTCGACACGAATTCACCATTCCAGGTAATGATAGCATATGTCAAGCTCTGCGTGGACTGTCCAACACCTGGTGTTTTTATTTTTACACAGCAATAAAGAGGGTCTCTAGGGATTTTACTCTAAGTCGATTATAAATAACTACATTTCTTCACATCCAACAAGGGACTTTCCAACGCTTCTGTGCTCCAATAACCAGTTATTCCACACAAACACCTTTGTTAAAACACTTGTCGACCGTCCGAAAGTTCCTCAACCAGCTTCACGATCCCTCTCACTGAGATGGCTATAAGACAATCGCTTTCAATATTACAGAATGCCACTTGTTGATACAGTTCAGTTCACGGGCTGGAAAACACGCTGTTGGTAGCAATCAGAACACAGTCTGCCAACATTCCATATATACACCCACAGAGGAAGGTCTAGAACGATGTCATACGTGGAATAAACAGCTGCCAGGTCTGGAACATTCCAGGGCCTGCCTAATCAACCCAACACTCAATAGAAACTTCTCCACCATTCCATGCCAAAAATAGAATAAACAACAAGGGCAAGGTTAAGTCACTGACTCTGTTCACAAACCTCACCTGCCCAGCTCACAGAGTACTTTATCGAACAACATAGTAACATGAACTACAATTGAGAAAACAAATTAAAGGAGGGCTAGATTACAGCATCATAACAACGTATAATGGGACGGAGTAGGCGTTCATTGATTAATGTCTACAGGCAATACATATCTGATATTATAGAATGTGTGCTAGCTAGGGAACAATTCTACAAGGCATAACATATAAACAGTAAAACCGTTGTTCCACTTTCACAGCCAAAACTGTTCACCTTGTCCATCTTGCAGTTAACAGCATATACGATGATGTACGATGTACATACCTGGTTTCAGAGTCTGACGATAATAACTCCATTGTCTAGTTTGACATATCTGAATGTACAATAATGAGACCTTTATAGATTGGCCATATTACTATAGTACTTTATGCCTGGAAAAAGCTGGGAAATCAGAATGAATTACAACAATGAAATTCAACAGTGAAAAAAATCTGTTTTATTTTAACATCAGAAATGTAAAAAAAGAAACATGTTTGTGATAGGTCAGACAGGTCTGATAAATGCAAGAATTCTTTTCAATATATTTAATATCTAACATAACAAGTGAGAAATGACTACATTGTAGTCAAAACCTGCGGCAGTGGCAATAATACAGTGAAAGACATATCAGCGGAGGTAGTGGTAATTGTAGAAAAAAGCGCCATCTGCCGGTGTTTTTATGCCAAGGGAAGTAATTTTCAACTTGTAACCCACAATTGTAGGGATTGCGTAATAGTTCTGATATCATATATATATATATTCACTTTCCCCATTCAAAATCCGACGATTTTGACTCGGCCGTGCCGTCTATACTGAATTGACAGACGAACTCACCATGATCGCTCTGGCAATGTTTTGGTACAAGTATCGTGTATGCCAAGTTTCAAAACATTCGGTTCAGTCGTTACTTTTTGCAAATCAAAAAAGGCTTTCAAATATTTGGAAATCCAAACAAATTTCGAGGATTTAGTCATAGCGCGAAAATCTTCGCTCTTCAGTCTCCATTATCGCTTAATTTGCCGATCAAAATGGAAAATTTATATTTCCTTCAAAGTTATTTTTCAATAAATTTAGTATCAGGTCTATCACTTCGATCTGTGAAACTACGGAATGGGATTTAAGGCTTTATCGAACTGTCCACGAGGCATAATGACACATTTTCACTATTCAAATTGAGGCCTGTTACAGTCTTGATATTCGATTAAAATAATTAATCAGGTTTCTGCATTTACGTTCGTTATCATCTGCGAACTAAATTGCTTGCCACTCTTTTCCACGCAGTAAGTCAATACCAAGACATGGTTTGTTTCTTCTATATAAATGATTAACTATTTCATTCTTAGGAAGTATCATCTCAACTGACATGTTCGGCCAAGCCTTTTCGAAGGTTGCTAATTTTATTAATTTCTTTTCTTTAAAATCAAATTTTGCAAACAATCTATGGATATCTTCCTATACTCAATTCGCGAATATGTTTGTCACTAAGTCATTCCGAAGGTGATTCATGTGCGAAGTTTCGGGGCTAGTTCACTAAACAAGGTCTGTGTGTAAGAGAATGATGTCGAATTCTCGTTATTATCTTTTGATACATCAAATTGTTGCATTCGCGAAAATGACTGCCAAGTTAAAGTCAATGCGAAAGGTATCTAAGTATCAAAATCAAACTCAAAACCCCCTCCAGGAAAACAAAGGCCATAGCTTTTGGCCACGAGGTCAACTAGATCGATTTTATGGCCAGTAACTGCTATATATGACGTAATTCCATACGCAAAACTGATTGACAAAGTAACGTACATTTTGTATAGAACCAGTAAATTCTAGCAGAAAAGGGCTCCGTCTTGAGAGAATGGTGTCAAATGCAATATGTTTCTGCGCATTGTTTGCTGATACACATAAGTATTGAATTTACGGAAGTGATTAATGCTATTCTAAAGGGATTCTGAGTGCGGAAGAGGACGGGAACATCAATACCAGCGAATCAAGGCCCTGGCTTGCGAGAATGAGGATAGAGGCTGTGGTCCGAAAGAGAATCATTCAAAATAGCTATTTGCAAAATGTCATGCTTGTAACCGAAAGTGCTCAATATAACTGCACGACTGCGAGGTATTGTTCGCCCACAGGGGTGTCTAACTCATTAAATACTACATAGTCATTTCTGTCCCTTCGAAGTGGGCTACCACTTGAAATTGTCCGGTAATGAGTGAGTCCATCTGAATCCTTTCGTCGGCAAAATAAGCATTCAAGATTCAAGATTTTATTGTACAAACACCAGTCAAAGGCAGAGTACAAAATTTTAAGAGGAATACAACAAGAGAAACAATGGAACAGTGACATGAATATTAATATTTATATATATGTTATATCTGAGAGATATGTTATATCTGAGTGTTACCGTTGATATTAGAACCTTGATTTTTGGCATGAAGGTGCTTTAGGGGACTGTTACCAGCATGTTTCGAGCTGACCTACTTTTGATGAAAATCACTGGTGAATATAACTTGAGCCGTGCCCATCTTTATATAGGCAGGATTTCAACTGGGGGTCCAATAGTTCAGCGTACGTCAGAGTCCTAATGCCTACCCTACTTCTTATGTCCTGTGACGTTATTCACACTGGGCATGAAGGGGCATTAGGGGACTGCTGCCAGCATGTTTCGAGCTGACCTAATGTACTTTTGGTGAAAATTTCTGGTGATTTTTGATTAAAATCACTGATGATTCTAACTTGGGCCGTGCCCATCTTAATATTGGCAGGATTTCAACTGGGGGTCCAAGCGAGTCCTAATGCCTACCCTACTTCGTAGCCTAGGTCCTTTGACGTTATTCACACTATTCTCATGTATAATAAATCCAATCCGGAAATTAACGAAGCAATAATTAATTCCACCGAATATAGTTGCAAATGAATTCAAACGCGCTTGAAGACAAGTGTTGTCATGTGAGATCGGAGGTTGAAAAGAAAAGTGTGGCAGAGATCACACTCTCTTAGCGCATGCGCATTTCAAAAAGTCACAAGAAGAAGAACAAGAACAACAACAACAACAACAACAACGCGAGCCTCCCGTAGACCTGCGTGCCGCAGGTAAAAATAGTCATGAGAATAGTTTTGAAAATCTTGATTTATAATTTACCTTATCAGTTACCATGGTTACAAAGTTATAACTGATATTAATTTGGAGATGATCAAGAAAGAGCTCCTGTCCTGGTTCTCGAATACTGCAGTAGAACAGTCAAATTGTGAACGATTCACACAAGTAGATCATATATCTTAAGTACATATATATATACCTTTATTGGGAGATCTGCAGTGATTAAATTATTTAGAAGTATAACCATCATTTGCGCACATCTGGCGAAATAACTCTGTTAGACAAACTGAAAATGTTTTTCTCTCAAGTAAGCATTTCGCACATTTTGAAAAAAAAGTGGGAATATTTCGTTTAGCAAGATCCTGCCTGATGCTTCTGATTGTCTGAAGCCCCATAAAGTACTGATAATATGGATTAGAGAGATCCGAGTAACACCTGTACATGATTGATCCTGACATTGCCGGTGTTGCGCCACCTTTTTACTACAATTTTCATCATTTTAAATTGAATAACATTTAAAGGTGAAATGCAAAAGTATTTCAATATTTAATAAAACAGGGGTTAATAGGTTTTAAATAATGAACTTTTCACATACACTAAATATTTTCCGCGTTGGTCGATTGTAAGTTAAAGTTTCTAATTAAAAAAATAAGCAGCCTGATAAGTGAAGGAGAGAGCTATGTGATTACCTTCACTTGATTTTGCCAAAAGTCACTGCAATCAGTGACATCATCTAGGCTCACAACCTTGCCACTATTTGATTATTATTTGTGCTATCTGTTGTCCGAAAAAGTTCCAGGGGATAAATTTCACAAACGACAAAGATCTTTCATTCCACTGACGTGGGCATGACATGAGTAGTATACAACAATGATTTCAGGTACCGTTTTCCAGGGAGGTAACTCTTGGTTGCCCTTTTTCCTCCAGGGGGCGCCACCAGTGCCGTATGACGTCACTTCCGGTCTGGGTGAATGGAGCGTGACCTGGGAACATGATAGGATATGTACTGACCTGTCTGTGGGGTTTTTCCACAATGTCGTTCACCTCCGTGTCTTTTCGGGTACGTCCGTGGTGGGGGTTTTCCACAATGTCGTTCATCTTCGTGTCTCTTGGGTGATCTCCGTGTGTCTTCGGCCAGGTCCGTGTCTCCATTGTAGGGGTCTGTATTATACAATATACAAGCCTGTATGGGGTATGGGGATGGTCATTTTTGAACATGATAGGACATGTACTGAGCTGTCTGTGGGATTTTCCCGCCAGAATTTCGCTGTCGTCTGCTTGGGGTTGTCACGTGCCGAACACCTGGCTCCCCGAATTGCAACATTGTTGCACGTTCGCTACAATGCTGCGAAGATGTCACGGAGATCCCCGAAGGGGGCGAGAGGGGTCCCTAGTGTACCTATTGGGTTGTATGAGGTATCAATGTGAAGCATTCGTGAAGGGGCATCTGATGGGGTGGGTGTGGGGTTGAAATATCGTCATTCTGCGCATGCGCGGTAGACCAAGGGTATGGAAATAGACGTTTTGGGGTCTAGATGGGCCACTAGTGGTCCGATGGAGTCGAGTGAGGTATCAATGTGAAGCCTATGTGAGGGGGCATCCGATGGGCTGAGTGTGGGGTTGGAATATGGTAATTCTGCGCATGCGCGGTAGACCAAGGGTATGCAAATAGACGTTTTGGGATCTAGGGGAGCCCCTAGTGGGTCGATGGAGTCGTATGAGGTATCAATGTGAAGCATTCGTGAAGGGGCATCCGATGGGCTGGGTATGGGGTTGGAATATGGTCATTCTGCGCATGCGCGGTAGACCAAGGGTATGGAAATAGACGTTTTGGGATCTAGGGGAGCCACTAGTGGTCCGATGGAGTCGTATGAGGTATCAATGTGAAGCATTTGTGAAGGCGCATCTGTTGGGGTGGGTGTGGGGTTGAAATATGGTCATTCTGTGCATGCGCGGTAGACCAAGGTTATGGAAATAGACGTTTTGGGATCGAGGGGGCCCCTAATGGACCGATGGGGTCAAGTGAGGTATCAATGTGAAGCCTATGTGAGGGAGCATCCCACTGGGTGGATGTGGGGTCGGAATATCGTCATTCTGCGCATGCGCAATAAAGAAAGGGTATGAAAATAGACGTTTTGGGATGTATGTGACCCCTAATGAGCCGATGGAGTTGAGTGAGGTATCAATGTGAAGCCTATGTGAGGGGGCATCCAATTGGACTAGTGTGTCGTTCGTTGTCAATAGTCTGCGCATGCGCAGTCTGGCCGTAGTATAGAAATAGACGTGTTAGGGTTTAGGTGAGCCCCTAATGATCCTATGGTGTCGTATGAGGTCTTATTTTGAAGCTGTCGTGAGGGAGCATCCGCCTGGGCTAGTGTGTTGTTCGTTGTCAATAGCATGCGCAGTCTGGCCGTAGTATAGAACTAGACGTGTTGGGGTTAAGGTGGGTCACTATTGGGCCACTATTGGGCCGATGGGATCGAGTGAGGTATCAATGTAAAGCATACGTGAGGGAGTATCCAACGGGCTGGATGTGACGTGGAACTGACGTCATTCTGCGCATGCGCAATAGAGAAAGTGTATGGAAATAGACATTTTGGCGCCGACAGGGGTCACTATGGATCCGATGGAGTCGTCAGAGGTCTTATGTTGAAGCTCTTGTGAAGCAGCATCCGATTGGACTCAGGGTTCGTCCGTGTTCAATGGTCTGCGCATGCGCAGTCTGGTCGTAGTATAGAAAGCAGGCATGTTGGGGGATGCGTGAGGGAGTGTGTGTGTGTGACCCACCACCTAGGGGTCCTTGGTTGGGGTTGGGTGGTGGTGAGGGTTCTGCGCACAGACGTCACTTCCGGGTTTCACTTAAACTGCCTTCGAACACAGAAGAGTTCCAATGTTCCCCTTAGACGTAGGACCCGGCCCGGCCCGCCCCGCCGCGGCCGCAGCGCGCGCGCGCGCGGGCTACTCCGGCCGCAGCGCGCGCGCGCGTGGGTTACTCCGGCCGCAGCGCGCGCGCGCGCGCGGGTTATCCGGCCGCACGCCTGCGCGGGTGAAGTTCGGATTATCCTAGGCCGCTGATGGGCTACTTTCTCCACGGTGTTCGAAGCCAGTTTCACCGAATCCCCACATGTCTCTTATAGCTTTCATGCATTATGCTCATATAGAAAACACACAAGACAGGTTTTTTTGGGGTGAGATCTCATTTTTTCTTCAGTGAACAACAACAACGTGAGAACAACCACGTGAAAACTGAAGCCCAGAACAGGGGGCTTGTACATTGAAATCGATAGAACTTAAGTCCAGAACAGGGGGCTTGAACATTGAAAGAACTTAAGCCCAGAACAGGGTGGGCTTGTACATTGAAAGAACTTAAGCCCAGAACGGGGCTTGTACATTGAAATGATGGGCGGCCCAGTCATATACGAGTACATCTCAGTCCTCGGCCTTGGGGTACTCGTTAAACATCTGTACGATGGTAGATAAGGGTCTTCCCCGGCATCAATGGTACAGGTAAAACAAGCAATATTGTCCGCACACGCTACTGGTCAGGCTTTGCAACGTTTGACTGTTCCAACACCACGTCTCTGTGCCTTGATCCATGAAGTCTGTTAAATCGGGATGGAGGGGTGGCAGGCCGTGCGGGTCAAAGTATTCGCCCTGCTGTTCTGTCAAGTACACGGCCACCCAGTTTTCACCGGATCGATCCATCGGGTCCGTGTTGAGAACGTAAGCAGCAGGATACATACGGTCTAATGGAAACACATCTCGGGCGAACACCCCTTGAAAGACCATACGTGTCTCTGGGTCATTCTCCAGCACGGTGGTTATCTGCTCTGTATCCATGTTAGGTGGAGAAGTCACACAGGACGTTGCGCGCCTTGTCCGCTTGAATGATGTTGTCAAACTCGGCGTAGCAGATCACATTGACGGTGCTCCGGAGGGCTCGTGCAAAGTGGATTTTCAACCGTAAATTGCCTTGCTTGGCGAGGGCCAGCTGATGGTCGTTCTCTAAGGTGGGGGTCAAATCGAAACAGAACAACGTGTATCCGTTCGCGTAGTCCTCCCAACTGATCATATTCCCTTCGTCCTGGTTGATTTGACCGGTGGCTGTAAACAGGCTCTGATAGGCTCGAATGAAATTCGCGCGCCCAAAGTTCGGTGTTAAGGCCGTGGCTGGGACCTGTTGTCCATCCACATGCAGGGCCACAAAATTGATGCCGAAATGTTAAAGTCAAACGGGTTCTCTGGGTAGGCTCCGCTGAAACTGGTATTTTCCACACAGGCCAGGATCAATCGCTTGGGTAGTTCCCCCAGGAACAGGTTTTCTTTGTTGGCGCTCATATTTCCAGCAGACACAGAGAACACTTTGGTTTCCACACGTCGGATAGGGTACTGGGCTGGTTTTGTTTCCCAGGCTTTGAGGTGTCCCAATTGAACGGCTGGATTCGGTTTCACTTTTCGGACATACAGGACTGCGTCTTGGATGAAATCTTGTAGTCAGCTGCATGCCCGTCTACGTTAGTGGCCATCAAGGCGAAGGTCGGAGGCGCCCGTATCAGTCGGATTTTGATGGGGATCTTGTTCAAGAGGTACCGGTCTTGCATGAAGATGTCTGCGTGCAGTCGACCCATGAGATCCACCGAGACGCCGTTCGCGGTCAAAGCCTTCCGTTTGCTATATCCCACATTGTCGTTCTCTGCGCCCATGTGCTCGGATGTGTCCTGGTAGAATAAAGCGGCTGTCAGTTGAGATTTTTTAGCCTCTCGTCCATGCGACAACAGCGTCTCGATGTAGGCTCGATAGGGGTACGTGTTGGTCGAGTCACTGATGAGTTTGTCGCTGAGAAATATATCCACCTGTTGAAACATCGAGTGCAGCCAGAGATTCGTCGGGCCCACCGTTGCTTGGTCCACGATTCTGGAGCCATCTCCATTGACGATCTTGGCTTTCACATACAAGTATGTATGGGCTAAATCCACATAGGCCGTATCCGCATTACTGATGGTGAACTCGATGGGCCCTGTTTCGTTGATGCTGGAGAGCGGGAGATGCTCCACCCATAATCCTTGTTCGGCACTGGTCTGTGTGGGCGGCACGGTCCACAAATCAAATTCACTGTTGGTGGAGGGGCAGGACTCTGCGTGGATCAAGGACATGTTTTAAGAAAAGATATCCTGGGTCTTCGATGTGCGTCGTCGCTGGGTCGGTCGTCGACTGGTGCGTGGTCTCGGTGGTGCAGGTCTTTTATTCCCTACGGTGCGTTGTGCTTTGGCCACCAAGACGCCTCCCGCTTCTTTGGCCCGCCGTTTCAAGGCTTCTTTGGGTGCCGTACTCCCCAAGACATCACCGGCGACTTGCAGTCCACTGCGTACCGCTTGTTTGCCGATTGCTTTCACCCCACGCGTCACCAAGGGCAGGAACGTTTTGACGATGCTCCCGAGTATGTTCCCCAGTCCATGTCCTCGTTGCATGCGTGCACCACTAAAGACCGGAAGGCCACCGGCGGCCTGTTGGGCATAATAGTCCATATAGCTGCGTGCATTGCACTCGTAAGGCACCTTCATTATACAAAGTGGGGAGCACGTGCTTGTCGAAAATGAAGTGTCAGCACCACTTTCCCGCGTTCGAATGCCACCGGTCGTCCCGTGTCATCTCTTATATCCACCGTGATAGTGTTGATGTGGGTTTGTCGTACGGGTAGGTAGAGCATGTGGGTGAAACTGTGGGTGACTTGATCTCCATACAACTTTTTAATGGGCACCACCCGTAACAGAGGTGTGTTGATATCGCCCACGATGTGGTTGTCCACCACGTCCGAGTAGACGTAGAGTCCGTACATACCCGACTTCATATCCATCGGGATCTCGCCTTGGTGGGCGGTGGGACCAGCGAACGTCCGTAGATCGAAACCCAGCATTTGCTGTAGGATAGGACTCAGTACGACACTCACGTTGGCGGTGACGATGAGCTGTGCCTTGTCGTTGTGTGCGTTGTAATCGAAGTCCACGTGATTCTTGAAGGGATAGGTTTTGATGGATTTTGAAACATTCGTCACCTCCCGTAGAGCCTTTTAATGCAACAGTCTTGTCAGCCCACCCATGAACTCCTTGGGAGTATCGTATTGGCCTTCGGGGAGGGTGAGTCAGGTGTCTTTTCCTTCGTAGGTCACCTCGTACCACAATTCATTGGCTCGCACGTTGTACCACGAGTAAGGGTATTGGATATCCACGAGGCCACATTCCCAGCGCCCAGGTAAATGCAACGGTTGCGGTAACTGGGTCACGTACTTGGCTAAGGTGTTGTCAAGAAACACATCCAGCGAACTGTTACTGGGTAGGGTGAGGTAAAACATGGCGACTGAGCTGTCCTACTGCTGCTGTTGGTTTTAATGGGTATTCCAGGCCTTGGGCGGTTGTGTACGGCGTCGTATTCGTCGCGGTGACTTGGTACGTGTCACGGCTCTGGAGATGTGGGGTGTCTTGATCAAGGGTGGTTTTTTAAAGGTGTGAATAGATGGTGCCCGTTGTGGTGGTGTTTAGGGGGGTGACTCCGGTTCCCACTCGGAGTCCCAAGAAGGTAGTGGGCCACGCGGCGATTGCTGGGTTCACCGCATCCAGGCCCAGCGCTCGGGGTTCCCCACCAATTCCTGCGGTACATGCATGTCTTTCAAGCCTCGAGCGAAGACCTCCCATCCTCGAGGATCCGTGTGCGACCTGCGTTTACGCATCAGGTCATTCACTAAATTCGTCATGTGGGTCCCGGGGACCACCTGATTCTGTACCAGTAGTTCGCCTTTATCATTCCAAGTCATGTTAGGATTCTGTTTCATCCGTTGTAATACCAGGCCAGCTTGTTTCTTGAACGATGCAGGTACACTCTTCAGGACTTCGTCTTCCACCCACTGTGGGGCTGTGGGTGGTACCCCTGGTAATGGCGGTTGTTGGAGCGGTGCTGAGGTCGACACGGCGGTGTGTCGCGTGGTGGTGGTGGTGGTGGTGGTGGGGTAGAGAAGGTTTTGTATTGGTCCATGAACGTCATGCACCGTTGAAGCGTCTCATTGTACCGTTGTACTTTCTCACTGTCGCTTAACCCCGGTCTTTGTAAGATCTGTTGCATCTCTTCATCGAGGGTGTTGATGGTCTTCACCGTAGGTGGGACAGGGTAGGGCGATTGGAGGTTTTGAAGGAACCGTGGTTCGACGAGGACCATTTTTTTCGTGTGGTTCATTGTCGGCCGAAGAGTCCACCCAATACTGGACCCAACACGGAAGCGGCCAACGGTGCTAAGATGGCCCCGAGAAAGCCGCCTTTCTGTAACACCTTTTTCTTTTGTGTTTGAGAGACTCGCTTCTGGACTAAGGTTCGGAGACCTGTCTTATGCTTGGTCAACTTGGTCTTCTGAGCCGGAGTCAGTGGTACGTTGCCTTTTAACAGGTTGTACCCGATCTCGCACAGACAGCGTACAAGGTCAGGGTCCGCACCGCGTACAATGGTTCGGACCAACTCGGGTGGGGCCGTCTTCAATACAGGGAGCGTCGGGGCGTGCTTCCGTACTCGCGCAGATATCATGTACAACTAATGTCAGAACCCACAACTCTGCCCTTTTTATCTACCTCAGAGAACAGAGACAAAGTCAACCATGCTGTGGTATTAATTCTTTTTATTATCCCCATCATCAAACACACACACTCCAGCTGGGGGAGCCACTGTGGGTGTGTTTACATTATTTTTGCATGTACACGTGGTGGGCCTCTCCGGGAAAGATGCCGGTCCGTAGTCGAAGGTGATCGGGGGTGGCTTGCTTGAGGTCGAAGAGCATATACCCGTGCTGAGGGGTTGTCGCATCTTTAAAGGCTTCCAACGCAAACGGTGTGCGGCCGGGATACATCTGTCTCGCCAAGTGCAGCAGTTGAGTGGTATCTCTCGGGTTTTTGAAGACCACCAGGTAGTGGGCATTTAAGCTGATGTTCCGATGTTCTTTGTTTTTACTGAACAGATTTTGCACAATGTAGATGATGCTGAGCCGTCGATGATGGCTGCCTTTGGTAAAGAGTTGGGTGACCCGCGCATCCGTCTCCGCCATGAGATCATCTAGAACCACCAAGGTGTCCGGTTCCAAATCGGCCAGGTTAGGTAGGCCTTCCACGAACGTGATGTGGGGCATTGCTGCATACGCTGCCTGCCATTCTACGTAACACCACACGACTCGGGCAATGGGTAGGGTGATCATGCTGTCGGCGTGTTGAAGGAGCTTCCTGACGAAGTGCGTTTTGGCGGAACCCGTCGGTCCTGCGATGATGCAAGTGAAGGGATGCTGCCACCGAGGGTCCATGGTTTGAGCTGTATCCGCTGTCGTGGTAACCCGCTCTTGTAAATTTGGTACGAGTGAACTGGAGTGGTGGTGGGTACAACGCCGGTCGTCGTTGTCTGTTCACTGTGAGGGATGAAATCTAGTGGGTTTTCAGACGTGCTGGGTGTACTTGGTGTAGGTGTTGACTGTATACTTGGTGTGGAGCTCGATGTGGCTTCTACACGTGGTGTGGTGGTGGTGATGACTGGGCTCGTTTCGATCACGGAGGTGACTGGTGCTATCTGTAGACTGGTTTCACTGCCACTCACAGCTGGAGTTCTAAGTTGGTTAAGTAGCGTGCTGACATAGGCTACGTCGTAAAACACACCTCCGTACAACACACTCAGCAGGGTTAGCAATATCACCACAAAGCCCAATTGCGCTTTGCGCGTTTTGGGAGACGCTGTGTTCAGAGGCAGCTGCTGCTTGTCCATAGCACCGTGGTCGAACGTGGAATGAAGGATGACGGTAGTGGTGTCTGGCTTTATAGTCGTTTCACCTGGTTGGCCGCCACCCAGGAATTGAAGGAACTGGGCCAGCCTTGCCATTTGACGAAATGAAACAGTTTGCCACGCCGACGTTCCGTTTTCAAAATCTGCTCCACCGTGTAGTAGTCTTGCTGTGTTTTTACGACAGGCTGTAATTCCGTCTCGTAAAACGTCCCTAGCAACGGTTCCCCTTGAAGATCTTCCAGTTCATAGACTCGCTGCTGTCGGGGTAGGCGCCGTTTAATCAGGAAGTGCTCATCGCTCCAGTTGGGCAAGTAACTTTTCTCAAATTGACCTTTCACTTTACTGATCCGTACAGGGTCCCCGACCTTGTACACCTCCTTCGTCGTTCGCTGCGATTGCCTGGGGTACAAGCCACGCCGGACTTGGGCTTCATTGCGTTGGGTCACGGTAATGGGGGCTCTCTCTATACTCCGGTGATAGGCTCGATTGTAACCACTCACAAGTTTCGGGAGAACATCGATGTACCGCCTTATATTCTTATAGGTGAAATATTTATACATGCGGCCTTTGAATGTCCTGTTGAACCTTTCCACCACGGAAGCCTTGGTCTCGTTGTACGTATAGAAGAAAAACACCTTCTGGGCTTTCAGAAACTGTTGGAACGGTCTGTTGAGGAATTCCGTGCCTTCGTCGGTTTGCAAATACATGGGTTTGCGCCCGGTCTTGAAGATGTCCTTGAACGCCGCTATGAGATTCGCCCCCGTTTTCGTCCGGATGGGTACCACCCACGCATACTTCGACAGGATATCGATGCACGTCAAGATATACCGATTCCCATCGTTGTGTTTGGCAAAGGCGCTCATATCGACCAAATCCGCTTGCCATTGGGCATCTAGTCCTCCTACGATGACCCGGTTTCGTAGAAAATGGCGACGGGCAGCTCGATGTAAGGTATAGGTGTCTTGTTTTCTTAACCAATCTCGGACTTGAGCACGTTGTATTCCCTGGGGTTTGGCCGCTCGATAGGGAGCCGTCAATGCACTATAGGCCGCCGGACTGTCGGGACTGTAGTATAAGTTATCCAACACCTTCTCCCAGCTCTTCATGGTGACAAATGATGATGAACCCTGGCTCTATCGTTTATTTATAACGGGTATATCTTGGGCCGGAGTTTCTTTCTGATTTTCTTCGTTGGCTTCTGCCAGCACATTGTCCATGGTAAATAACCAGTCCAACTCGTCTGATGACCGATCTTCCTCCGTAAGCACTTGATCCACATCTACCACGGCATCTTCCAATGCACACCATAGATCAGGGTGAAGGGTAAAATGCACTGTACTCCCATCTAGCCGAGCCAATTGAGCAAAGAAGGGACCGCGTCGGATGTACACATCGTGACACAAGTGGATGAGGTCGCCGTCCAGTTCACCAGACAACACCCGTTTGAATTTGGTCCAGCCCTCTCGGGACAGACGAATGTGAGCCGGGCACGGTTGTGTAAGGTCCGCATCACAGATGTCTCCCACCTCCTCCATGATATCGACCTTATCCGCATAAACGTGCAGGAAGACCTCGGGGGTCAAGCTGAGATACGCCCGTATTATATGCTCCGTCGTGGTCAGTACGTGAATGATACAAGATTTCACTGTCTTTCGTATTTATAGGGAGAACCCCGTGAGATCAAAGGATCGGCTGGTCATGTCACTGGGCTGACTGAGTCTAGCTGGATAATCAATGGCATCGTGGTCTGCCTCCGCTTCATTGCTAGGTTTGGTAATTTGTTCATTGGGTTCTGCCGCCGCTTCACTCAGGGCACGAGCCCAGCCCAACTGAACAGCTGACCGCTCGTCCGGTGTAAACAGCTGCTCCACAATAGGCACCACTTTCTCGAAGGCTGTCCACAGATCGGGGTCTAGGGTGAAGCCTCGCGTAGGGTCTTGGTAACGGCCCGGGCGTGGAAAGAACAGTCCACGGTATACGTAGATGGCATTGTCTATGTGGATGAGGTTTCCGTCGAGCTCACCGCTCAACACCCGTTTAAATTTGGTCCAGCCGTCACGGTGTAGCGTAACCGTATTCGATACGGTCTCAGCGCGCGGCCAGCAAACATCTCCACAGTCTTCCACGGGGGTGACTTTATCTTCATAGACGTGTAACCCCACCCGGGTGTAAGGGGAAGGATGGCTCGTAGGACAGGTGACATGGTTGACCCAATGACGAACGGTGAATGACACACACTCTGACTGTCTTTCGTATTTATGGTGAGGTCCCACTGTCAATGCCACAGCGCCAGGGTCAATAGGGCAAAGACTATTGTGAGGTCAACCAGCCGTCGCTGGTTCCGGCGTGAGCGCTCGTGGTCCATAGCCCGAGCATCAAGGATGGCTGTCATAGTCCAGTAGTGGTGAGTGATGGCACACCTCTCCATCGTGTGTACTCTGTCGAGGACCGCTTCTGTGAACTCTTTCAGGATCTGGCGTCGCCCCTCGTTGTCGTCGCCATCTGCAAACATGGACCGAACCACTGCTCGGTAACCCGTAAGTGAATTAACCACGGTGGCATGCTGTAAAATGCG
>JAVTVY010046016.1:0-20781 GCA_036873755.1 Hanleya hanleyi
AATCAGTCTGAAGTGACAATGATTTCAGTAATAGCTGAGGTGGTAACAATGTCAGGCCGAAGTGTAAAGGATATGGAAGAAACCCTAAAAGAAATCCTTTACCTTCCCTTGACATACTCCGATGGTGACAATAATACTGTTACTTTGCTTTCGGCTCCCGTGCCTTGTTCATGGAGTGATGACTGGACGAACGATTACTATCTTATAAGTGGGCACAGAGTAGAGGATAACTCGGTCCTTCTTCACAAAGACTGCGAAAAACATGGGTGTTTGAATTTTATATCCAATTCTCCGCGTGTGGAACAAATTCTTGATTGTGCCTTCGTGGAATATAATCTGACAGTAGCTAACTTTACGTACAACTCTAAGTCTGTAACAGTGGAATATGACAACCATACCATTTATCTGAACGAGTCCAGACTTTTGTTTTGCGGAGAGACGTTGAAGATCTGCTCTGATGTCGTGGGCCTAATCAACAATGTCCTCATGGAGAAATTTGTCCAATCTCGGAGGAGAATATTTTACCGAGGGACAAGAGATAACATAACGATGGCTATAGTATCTTCGGTGTGCATCAGTTTGTCGCTCGTTGGGCTCTTCGTCACATTCCTTATATACTGTTTCGTGTCTTCTCTTCGAACGGTGCCAGGTAAAAATACAATGGCGCTTATTTTTCATTTATTCTTTGCTCTGCTCATCTTTCTAATCGGAACCAGTTGGAGAGAGACTTCGGTTCTGTGCCGAGCTATAGGAGTTCTGATTCACTATCTCTGGCTGGTTTCGTTTGCATGGATGGCAATATCTGCTCACCACATGCAAAAGGTATTCACAAATATGGTTATTGCGCGTGATGCCTCGGGTAAATCAAAGCAAATAGTTCGTTACATCCTCATTTGTAATGTCTCTCCCATTGTAATCGTCTTATCGTGTATGATCTATCATCTCTCAAAGTCAGAGGGCTCTGATATAGGCTATGGAGGCGATATTTGTTTCTTGAAAGGCTCTAACATGCTTTTGATTTTCTTCATCGCGCCGTTGGGATTGATGCTTCTCTATAATATCTTTTGCTTTGTGCGTACAATTCTGGCGATAAGGAATGTTCCAGATATGAAAGAAGCCTCAAATAAATCAAACAGACAACACGTACTTGTATATATCAAGTTATCGCTCCTCTTTGGATTCACTTGGTTAATCGGTATCATCGCCGCCATTTTGCAGTCAGATGTTCTATGGTACGTGTTCATTGTCCTGACCGGAAACCAGGGTCTACTGATCTTTATAGCCTATTGTGTCAATAGTAGAACGTGGAAACTATTGAAGGCAAACTGGGGATTGAAGGACAGAGGCACCAACATTATGGCAACTAGTGATCATAGATCCGCACAGACGTTTTCGACAAAATTGTAAGCGTCTGGTCCGTCATTCGTTAGTCAGCCGTCGTCCATTAATTCCGCGTCCAAAATCCAAAGACCTATTCCGTATTCCATATAACAGCATTAGCACCAAATTCAAAACAACAATCCTAGTATACATAAGCATAGGCTAGTTTCCTGCAAGAGAGAAGCGGTCAACAGTTTTTACTGATGCCGGCAAGACGACATGATGTTCCAAACTTATCAAATCTGTATCACTGATTTGATTGCGCCTGTTCATTTGAACCCCATGAAGATCTTGAAGTACATAGGTGCATACGACCCCTAGCCTCGGGTTAAGCGGATTTAGCCACAAGTTACAAAAAGTAACGCCATAGACCTTGCACGCTACGCTCGTATTTTTCTATCAGCACGCGATATGTATCGTCAAATTTGAGAAATTTTGAGTGGGGCGCTTGGTGGTATAGCCTCGTTCTATAATTTTCTGCAATAATGTATTGGTGTTGATTAAACCAGTCACATTTAATCGTGTTTGCCGTTCTTCAATCTCAAACACCAGTTCGCCGCATCGCGTAAATTATCAGTCCTATTGCAAGCGTCTTACGGTACCGTACCCAAGCGAATCCATTGACGAGTCGTTTGCTCGGTAACACATGCATAGTTGACAGGTTCTTCAACCTATCAATGCTCTGACGTAATGTAATAGTTCATATTGATTTCGGCAAAAATAACTTGCACGCTAGGAGGATATATTGTGCCTTGTATATAGAATCTCGGAAATGAATACATGGATAACCGTGACTTGATATTATTCACCCTCACCAGCGAAATGCTCAGTGGCATATAAGTAATCGTCACTACCGTTATATGAATATTCCTTTTTGAAACTAAATATAACTTAATAACAACGTTGTACAGCACATGTATATTTAACAGTGTTACTTGTATCCAATATCAACATTGTACAGCACATGTATAGTTAAGAGTGTCACTTGTATTCAATATCAACGTTGTACATCGGATGTATACTTAACAGTTTCACTTGTATTCAATATCAACGTTCAGGAATAGTAAACTCTGCGTAAGCTCGTGCTCGGCATGACAGAACTATGCCATCAGATTCCAAATACACGGGTAGAAAAAATTAGCAAAATTCTACAGCTGAGTAAACACCGATTTATCGTTCACACTTTTACACTTCATGATCTGCGACATGTTGGAACGACTGAGACGTTTGATGGGCCATACTGTTTTTATGTAGATGGCGCTGCGATAAAAATCCTGTTGTCATCCGGGCTCTATCCCATAAGGTAAAGCATTAAACAACAACAACGGCAGCATTAGGAGCGTTTCTTCTACTGCTATCGGGTGATGTGGCCTGATATTCCTGCCTCAGAAAGAGAGCTCGTGAAATCATATGCAAAATGCCACATGTCAACCTGTATATGGATTGGGCATTCATATATCCCGATCCAAATAATCGTCTCGGAGCGTAAAGAAAGGTCCACAGGTCTGTCAAAAGCCATCGACACAATAATTTGCAATTGGTCTCCATGTTATAAGCTACACTGCCTACAGCACAACTACGTCACAGGAATAATGTCAGGTGATATTTCAAGGATTTTCATTGGCTAACGGCTCTCAGGCTTGTTGAAATGGCGACCTCCACGGATTCTTGATCTGGGCAATAGCTTTGATGTTCAAAATGTTATCATTCATTCGGAATTATTAGAAAAGCTGATTTGTTTTGTTTTTCGAATACTAATGATATAGTTCTTTCGATATTAGTAAGCATCGCCTTTGGGTTTTCTATTCCTTTAACAGTGTCACTTGTATTCAATTTCAACGTTGTACAGCGAATGTATAGTTAACAGTGTCACTTGTATTCAATATCAACGCTGTACAGCACATGTATAGTTAACAATGTCTCTTGTATTCAATATCAATGCTGTATAGCACATGTATAGTTAACAGTGTCACTTGTATTCAATATCAATGTTGTACAGCGAATGTATAGTTAACAGTGCCACTTGCATTCAATATCAACGTTGCACAGGATACTGTAGTTAACAATGTCATTTGTATTACGATTTCTTGATATTATTGATAATATTCGTGTTGCCAGTCAATTGGCGTGATGTATTAGAATGTTACCCTTAATCCTATGTTCATTCCGCTGCTATTTACAAAGACAGGAAGGCTAAACTGGTAGAAATATGAGAGCGTTTTTCCTTACTTGGGATTTCCCGTTTTGTCATGCCGGTTCCAATGGCTGTTCCACTGTGAGTGTGAAATATATACATCGTGGTCTACATATGTCTCCGTGAAAGTATAGTAAATGTATTGTTCTTGTGTCTTATGTCAAAGGGTGAATAAAACGATCAAGAGTGAGGGTTCAGCTTCTTATTTGATTCACAATCCTACATGTCCCTCCTTCGTCATTGAAGCACCAGCCTCGATAGCGATATTTCGTCTGTCTAGATAAGTTCACCTTCGACTATGTATAGCCAAGTGTCAATTACGTGGATAGGAACTAAACTGATATAAAAGTAGATATCCCCTGCATTATTTTAAATTATTTAATGTACATTTTCTATGGAATTTGAATGTTAAAGCGTCAGAAGACAGTTCAGCTTCATTTATGTTTTTGATAAATATAAGCGTCTAGTCCGACATACAGTAATCATCTGTCAACAATTATTTTTACAGAGGATTTCATAATAGTTTACCGAGGTGACTTTGTGTTATAAACATAAGCATCGCATGTTCCTCCCACAAGCTTCAAACTTCAGCAGATGTGTCGATTTCCCTTGCAGAAATATGTGGTCCAACTTAACAACTTCATATGAAAGTTTTTATGGCTATGCAAGATATTTGTTTGTTTGGGTAATGGTGATAAACGTGGGCGTGACAGGGTGTGGACCTACGTGAGTTTTTCTCAGTCAAACACGAAAAGACCTAATTACGCATGCACATTTTGTTATTTATTCCGTGAAACATATACTGTATGACTGTCTGTCAACTTAAGGTAACCTCAGGTGGGTCCAATAATATAATTCAGCAGGAAATCTTTCTCTTAACGGAACATTATTAGCCAATAGTTTAGAGTTATTTTGGTCATGTGACACGTGCGGTGCGTTTGGCTCAGTCTAGCCTTGATGCCACACTCAGCCAGACGTTAAATGTTTTGCTCAGCTGCCTGACTTTTTCAATCGCGTCTTTTCAAGATGAATAAATCAACGGATAATAGCTGGAACTTGGGGCAGCCCGATCTAGACGAGGTCGTGACAGGAAAAGTGGATACTGCTATGTATTAAGTGTCCAGCAGCGTACGAATACACCGTCCAGAATGTTTAGCGATCTGGCGGCCTTTCTTTCTCGACTCAATGTTATATTCTGATGTCAATGGCTCCTCATAGATGTATGTCTGTTTAGAAATAACTAGTGAAGTCTTCGTGACTCTGGCGATGATTGGCTGGATTGCTATGAATGACTCACGAATTCGCGAGCGTTATCGAATCAGCACGTAAAGGTAGAGATTTAGTAAGGAATTCGAACACCAATATATAAGGAATTAGATCACAGCCCCGGCCACTGTAATGGGAAGATTATTGTGGATCTCCACATCGCAGTCTTCCTATACAACAGTGTTATACCCACGTATATAATTCCAGCTTATGATTGTTGGGACGTAAGCAAGAAATGCAGCAAAACAAGACACGAGCATACGAGCCATGCTGTTGTTGTTGTTGTTCCGGACGTTCCTCCTTTCAGACTAGGAGCACCCTCTTACAGACGTATTTAGAAGCTTGCAGTAACCCCGCCGCTTACTAGGGTGGTCGAGACAGGGTCAGTACCATGGTGACTTGAGTTGTTTTTGCTTAAGTTACAAACTGTTACAATCACCAAACATATGTTTTCATTGAAAGCAGGGAACAGTCTATCAAATGCACCCTTCTTTGCAAGAAAAAGTAACGACCGTTTTCTTTATTTACATCACGATTATTTCTGCAGTAGAATATACGGTAATGTTTGATTGCTAGATACGTCGAAATACCGATAGTATAACATCAATCAACCATTCATTAATGTTTACGTAACTGGTAATGTGTGGACTTCATGGACCATATTATTCGCCTTGTATCTCATGATAAATCGGTCTACGGATTGGATATAATACTAAAATTCAAGAAGTGAATCAAAACGGTCGCCAAGATTATCCAGTTCACCAAGACATTATTGTTCACAGATATTGTTTAATTATCATTTTATTATACGTCGAAATACCGATAGTATAACATCAATCAACCATTCATTAATGTTTACGTAACTGGTAATGTGTGGACTTCATGGACCATATTATTCGCCTTGTATCTCATGATAAATCGGTCTACGGATTGGATATAATACTAAAATTCAAGAAGTGAATCAAAACGGTCGCCAAGATTATCCAGTTCATCAAGACATTATTGTTCACAGATATTGTTTAATTATACTGGGCTTTAGCCAATCAGCTGTTCGTGGTACCTCAGAGTCCCATGTATTCTCGTTTTTACTCTCGTCTATATTCAATTAATTGGTATTCCGTGATTTGCCGTCCTCGTCCTCTGAGAATCCAAATCGTGTATCAGATATTTTTTTGCATTTTTTTTAAAGCAGTTCTGAAAGTTTTAACTTCCCTACTCTGGAACGAAATAGAGGCCTCCATGTTTGAAGAATCGTGACGTCAGCGTGCACTAGTTCTTCTGCCTCTGGAGGTAAAAACGCCTCAATTGGCAGAGGTGCAGTATTCGAGACCGTAGCTTACAAACATGAACGAGGGTGATAGTGCAACGTATCGGGATTACCTGGCACATTGTGACAGCCAAATGCAGAGCAGGCCGGCATGGTGGCATGGTAGAATATCTGCTAGAATCAGCCGTATTCTACATCAAAAGTAATCTATAACATTGCATCTGTCAGTCGGGGAACGGAGAAGTACATAAAAACGACCATGTGCACAGAAGTAGAAGATGTTTGGGGGGTTCTAAAACAACGTTATATGTAATAATCCCGCTCCCTACTTTTTTGTTACTTAATATGTATTGCTCCCTAATTTTTTACATACTATGTTTTGTTACTTATAAGTATTGCTCCCCGTTTTCATATGTGGCATCACCTCAGTTCTATTTTTAGATCATGACATCATTGGGAAACCCCTTAGGGTCGGAAGGATGACCTTTTGACCTGGATGTGACCTTTGACCCGCGCACACAATCGCGGATAATCCGCGCGCGCGTCCGGATAACACGCGCGCTGCGTGGCGGCCCGGTGATACATAGTATCCCCTGTTACCTCTGCTCATTGTTTTGTTATTTAATACTCCTTGTGTTCATATGTAAGTTCTATTTTCTATCACCTCGGTTCTATTTTTAGATCATGACATCATTAGTAAAACCCCTGTTCTATTGTTATTGCTTGCTCCTTTGTTAGTTCTCGACAAGTACAGACGCGTCTAGGCAGCACAATAGATAATGAACAAGGAGTGATGAGTCATACTATTGTTATTGCCTGCTCCTTTGTCTTTAATTCTCGACAAGTTCAAACTTGTCTAGGCAGTCTCCTCATAGACGAAGAGCGATGAGTCACGCTATCGATTGTCTTCATAGTTAAAATTTTATCTGCCCACAGTATTGCGAAAACCCGTATTCTTTTGTTATTGCTTGCTTTTTTGTCTCTAGTTCTCGACAAACGTGCCCCCGTGGTGAATCATACTATTGTTAATACTCCTGTCCCTTTGTCTTTAATTCTCGACAAGTACAGACGCGTCTAAGCAGAACAATGGACTCCCATGATTCAGTCTGTGATTGCATCAGTGATTTTGTGATTATGTAAATGATTGCATCAGTGATTTTGTGATTGCATCAGTGATTGTATGATTGTGTTAATGATTGCATCAGTGATTTTGTGATTGCATCAGTGATTGTATGATTACGTAAATGATTGCACCAGTGATTATATGATTATGTAAATGATTGCATGATTGTGTAAATGATTGCATGATTGTGTAAATGATTGCATCAGTGATTGTATGATTGTGTAAATGATTGCATCTGTGATTGTATGATTATGTAAATGATTGCATCAGTGATTGTATGATTATGTAAATGATTGCATCAGTGATTTTGTGATTGTGTAAATGATTGCATCAGTGATTTTGTGATTGCATCAGTGATTGTGTAATTGTGTAAATGATTGCATCTGTGATTTTGTGATTATGTAAATGATTGCATCAGTGATTTTGTGATTGCATCTGTGATTTTGTGATTATGTAAATCATTGCATCAGTGATTGTATGATTATGTAAATGATTGCATCAGTGATTGTAGGATTGTGTAAATGATTGCATCAGTAATTGTAGGATTGTATCAGTGTTTTTGTGATTGCATCAGTGAGTTTGTGGCAGATTGAATGAATCCCTCATTACGCGGATTATTGAATGAATGAATGATTCCCTCATTATGCGGATTATTGCATTCAGTGATTGACTGACTCATTATTTAACTGGATCATCGGCTGAACTCACCTTGATACACGAAATTATCCCCTGAGCTAAATTTAACAGCTATAACTGCCTGGTTCGATAAGTACAGACGCGTCAACACAGAACAATAAACAATAAACAAAGAGCCATGAATCATACTCTACATTGTCATCAATAGCTAAATTTTATCTGCCCACATATACTATAATTCATGTTGTTTATCCGACAGGTTCCATCCCATAACTAATGATCTCTCCACAAAGGTCACAGTGTTTCCGCTTTTCACTTTCTCTACTACTCATTCTGTCTGAATTGTGGTACTATAGTCTACCCCCGTACGGATCAATAGTAGCTCATTTAGAGCGAGTATAGTCCATTCATGCGTACATGATATTGCTTTCTTTCTATACTACTCACCCATTCCCCCCCTCTCGTTGAATTCAGTATGTATCATGTTTACTATAAAGTCTGTATAAGGGGACCGACCCATGTAACCGTTTACAAGTTACTGAGTGACTAAATATCGAGGGCCATTTTGGAAATATAGAATAATTGTACATAGTTGGAAGTTCTCTTTCGGAACATCTCTTTAGTCCCTAAAAGGTATGTTTATCATCGTTGTCGGTTGATTTACTGGATGACTGTATTACATTTAATCATGTTTCGTGTAATTATGATGTCAAAATGAGGTCTTAATGAGACATGAACTTCACAATCAATATAAAAAATCACAGTATTTTCACCCCAGTCACCTTGCTTCTGACACAATCTTATATGTAATAATGCTCAAAATAGTGTCTTTGTTACTATTAATCTCTGTCTTGTTACTTCATATGTATTAGTCCTTTTTATCTCATATGTTTGATTGATTTATTGACTTTTAAGGGCTGTTTCCCTTAGGGATTTCGTGGCCCTCCAAATATATTTCATAGGTATTTACATGTGTTTTCTTGACTGGATTATATTTTGTCTACACTTTATATATATATCAAAAATCACAGTATTTTCACCCAAGTCACCTTGCTTCTGACACAATCTTATATCTAATAATCCCCGTTTTGATATTTCATATGTGGCATTCCCTGAGTATCTAATGCTCATTGTTTTATATATAATTAATCCCAGTGCTCATATGTAAGTTATATACAGCTTCGCCTCGGTTCTATTTTTAAATCCCGACATCATTGGGAAAAACCCATGTTTTATTATTAGTACACCTATCCCTTTGTCTTGTGCTCTCAACATGTACAGACTTGCATCTATGTAGACTCCCCACAAAGAAATAGCTATGAGTCATTTGCCCACAGTATTGTGAATACACCTCTTCTATTGTCTTTAATTCTCGACAAGTACAGACGTGTCTAAACATAACAACAGACTCCCCATAAACAAAGAGCTGTACACGCTCACACACTAACATTATTGAGAAAACCCAACCACTGTCCTTAATACATGAAAAGAGTAAATAAACTGATTTTCAAGCTCTTCTTCATGTACAAATCTCTGTTTCGTTTCTTCCCCAAAGAGGTAATTAAATACAAGCGTTCCTTTCATATACGCACGATCGAGCGCACATGCCACCTGGCATTATCATTTAACTCTAAGGGATAATAACATGCGCGCCCTTTTGTGACCTCGAGCCGATGGATCAAAGAGTTTGTCTGGTCAGTGCGCCTAGGCGAGTCAGGCTATATTCATTGATATCATTGCACTAGAAATCTTAATTGACGTTATTCAAATGTGTTTTGATATTCATAAAAATGACACTTCGGCTGTTATTCTTCTCCACCGACCTTATACATGTTTCGTATAATTATGTTGTCAAAATGAGGTCTTAATGAGACATGAACTTCATGATAAATATAAAAAATCACAGTATCTTCACCCCCGTCACCTTGCTTCTGACACAATCTTATATGTATTAATGCCCAAAATAGTATTTTTGTTACTATTAATACCCGTCTTGTTACTTCATATGTATTAGTCCTTTTTATCTCATATGTTTGATTGATTTATTGACTTTTAAGGGCTGTTTCCCTTAGACATTTCGCGGCCCTCCAAATAGATTACATAGATATTTACATGTGTTTTCTTGACTGGAATATATTTTGTCTACACATTATATATATATCAAAAATCACAGTATTTTCACCCAAGTCACCTTGCTTCTGACACAATCTTATATGTAATAATGCCCAAAATAGTGTCTTTGTTACTTATCTAATAATCCCCGTTTTGATACTTCATATGTAGTATTCCCTGAGTATCTAATGCTCATTGTTTTATATATAATTAATCCCAGTGTTTATATGTAATTTATACAGCATCGCTTCGGTTCTATTTTTAAATCCCGACATCATTGGGAAAAACCCATGTTCTATTATTAGTACACCTATCCCTTTGTCTTGTATTCTCAACATGTACAGACTTGCATCTATGTAGACTCCCCACAAAGAGCTACATGTATGAGTCATTTGCCCACAGTATTGTGAATGCACCTGTTCTATTGTCTTATATTCTCGACATACACAGGCACGTCTGTACTCTGCTCAGCTAAGTTCGCGCCTTAAGTGTGCTTTCTTTGACACACAAACTTTACTTTTTCAGCACTTTTCATCAGTTTCTTAAATATCAGTCTAAGCGAAAATAAATGGCTAAATAATCCCTTTTGTAAAATTTTTATTGCTGTGTATCAACGCGTGCCAGAGCTCCTTTTCAGCGTGCTCTAGGCCATATTTACCCAATAGAAATCTTAATGTGTTAGACGGTCTTGGCAACCTTCTTAAAAAAAATCGATAATTAAAATATTTGGAGGGGAAAACGTGCTTTTTAGACTAGCCTTTATACAGATTTCTGTTAACTTAAACTCCTGACAGACCTCCAGTCTAGTCTGTAGGTTACAGCGGCAGAGGTGATAATAAAAATGCACGAGAAATTAGCAAAATGATTACATATTACACTGGTGTATTCATAGCTTCACATTTGTGATTATATTCGGCCACTGCGTTTATCGCAGTTGACACAGGGCAGGTTGCAATAAGCTTTAAATCGCCAATCTTAGTATTAAAATTGTCAAGTGGAAATATAGGTCTTGTTGAATAAAACAGTGACAGTCATCTTCGAATGAAATCTTGTGCACTTCAGTAGGAAGTGGGTCTCGTCATCAATACGATTATAAACCCCACAGATTCTATCCTCAACTGGAAGTTGACAATATCTTTCTCTTTCAATTGGAAAATTGTGGGCACTGATTCAAATCCTGAACATTGTTACACTGTGACTTCTGTTTGGTATATCTATTACTGCTTTTTCTACCATAAATTCTGACTTAAGCGATCGATATGATCTCAATGTACTAACTTCAGTCAACTTTTCTTTCCAATTATTACCATATTTAACCCAGAGCACCTTCTTGATATGCCCTAATAACGACTTTGAGACTATACAACTTTGATTTTCCCATATATGACCACACCCAAGGTAAATATCATTTTTCGCAGAAGTTCTGTGTATTTGATACTCTATTAGTCTCAATCTGTTCCATATATGCTCTATGCAGTAATGATTTACACACAGACAATATATGTCTGTGTGTAAATCATTGAATGTTTTTTATCAGTGATTTTGTGATTGTATCAATCATTTTATAAATGATTTTGAGATTGAATCAGTCATTATGCGGATGCATGATTGTGTAATTCATTGAATGATTCTTTGAATCAGTGAGACAGAGATTGTCTAAACGGATGTATGATTGTCTAATTCATTGAATAATTCTTTGAACCAGTGAGACAGAGATTGTCTGATTCATTGAATGGTTCTTTGAATCAGTGATTTGTGAAAGATTGAATGAATGAGTCATTGAATGCATTCACTGAATGATTAAATGAATGAATGAATTAGTGAGTCATTGAGACAGAGATTGTCTAAACGGGTGTATCATTGTTTAATTCATTGATTGATTCTTTGAATCAATGATTTCGTGGAAGATTGAATGAATGAACAAATGAAAGATTGAATCAGTGAGTCATTGAGAGAGTCATTGTCTAAACGATACATTGAATCAATGTGTGTGTGTGTGTGTGTGTGTGATCGTTTAGCCACCAATCAGAGCACAGCTCTTCTATTGTCTAAAAATATCAACCAATCAGAGGACAGCTCTTCTATTATCTAATTATACCGACCAATCAGCTCTACAGCGGGTAATTTTGAGTATATATTGAGTAACTGAGTATTTACTGAGTAAATGTGAATGCATATTGAGTAGCTGAATATATACTGAGTAAATGGGTATGAGTATATATTGAGTAACTGAGTAAATGTGAATGCATATTGATTAACTCCGTATATACTGAGTAAAATCTGAGTAACTGAGTATACAGCGGGTAATTTTGAGTATATATTGAGTAACTGAGTATTTACTGAGTAAATGCGAATGCATATTGAGTAACTGAGTATATACTGAGTATATAGTGGGTAAATGTGAGTATATGTTGAGTAACTGAGTAAATGCGAATGCATATTGAGTATCTCAGTATAGGCTAGTGTGATTGTTGTATTTCCGAAGTATTGCCGACTCGTCAATATAACTCCACATTACTTTGCTATTTTTCCGGGAGAGTGATCACTCCCTCAAACTCACATAATCCCTACCAAGGAGCGCAAATGATCACTCTCCCGGAAAAATAGCAAAGTAATGTGGAGTTATACTGACGAGTCGGCAATACTTCGGCAATACAACAATCACACTAGCCTATACTGAGATACTCAATATGCATTCGCATTTACTCAGTTACTCAATATATACTCACATTTACCCACTATATACTCAGTATATACTCAGTTACTCAATATGCATTCGCATTTACTCAGTAAATACTCAGTTATTCAATATATACTCAAAATTACCCGCTGTATACTCAGTTACTCAGATTTTACTCAGTATATACTGAGTTAATCAATATGCATTCGCATTTACTCAGTTACTCAATATATACTCATACCCATTTATTCAGTATATATTCAGCTACTCAATATGCATTCACATTTACTCAGTAAATACTCAGTTACTCAATATATACTCAAAATTACCCGCTGTAGAGCTGATTGGTCGATATAATTAGATAATAGAAGAGCTGTCCTCTGATTGGTTGATATTTTTAGACAATAGAAGAGCTGTGCTCTGATTGGTGGCTAAACGATCACACACACACACACACACACACATTGATTCAATGTATCGTTTAGACAATGACTCTCTCAATGACTCACTGATTCAATCTTTCATTTGTTCATTCATTCAATCTTCCACGAAATCATTGATTCAAAGAATCAATCAATGAATTAAACAATGATACACCCGTTTAGACAATCTCTGTTTCAATGACTCACTGATTCATTCATTCATTTAATCATTCAGTGAATGCATTCAATGACTCATTCATTCAATCTTTCACAAATCACTGATTCAAAGAATCATTCAATGAATTAGACAATCTCTGTCTCACTGGTTCAAAGATTCATTCAATGAATTATACAATCATACGTCCGTTTATACAATCTCTGTCTCACTGATTCAAAGAATCATTCAATGATTTACACAATCATACATCCGCATAATGACAGTTTCATTCATTCAATAATCCGCATAATGAGGGAATCATTCAAAATCACTGATTCAATCACAACATCATTTATAAAATGATTGATGCAATCACAAAATCACTGATTCAAAAACCATTCAATGATTTACACACAGACATATATTGTCTGTGTGTAAATCATTACTGCATAGAGCATATATGGAACAGATTGAGACTAATAGAGTATCAAATACACAGAACTTCTGCGAAAAAATGATATTTACCTTGAGTGTGGTCATATATGGGAAAATCAAAGTTGTATAGTCTCAAAGTCGTTATTAGGGCATATCAAGAAGGTGCTCTGGGTTAAATATGGTAATAATTGGAAAGAAAAGTTGACTGAAGTTAGTACATTGAGATCATATCGATCGTTTAAGTCAGAATTTATGGTAGAAAAAGCAGTAATAGATATACCAAACAGAAGTCACAGTGTAACAATGTTCAGGATTTGAATCAGTGCCCACAATTTTCCAATTGAAAGAGAAAGATATTGTCAACTTCCAGTTGAGGATAGAATCTGTGGGGTTTATAATCGTATTGATGACGAGACCCACTTCCTACTGAAGTGCACAACATTTCATTCGGAGATGACTGTCACTGTTTTATTCAACAAGACCTATATTTCCACTTGACAAGTTTAATACTAAGATTGGCGATTTAAAGCTTATTGTAACCTGCCCTGTGTCAACTGCGATAAACGCAGTGGCCGAATATAATCACAAATGTGAAGCTATGAATAAACCAGTGTAATATGTAATCATTTTGCTAATTTCTCGTGCATTTTTATTATCACCTCTGCCGCTGTAACCTACAGACTAGACTGGAGGTCTGTCAGGAGTTTAAGTTAACAGAAATCTGTATAAAGGCTAGTCTAAAAAGCACGTTTTCCCCTCCAAATATTTTAATTATCGATTTTTAGCTCGCCGTATACGAAGTAGGCGAGGTATTGGGAGAGAGAGGGGGAAAGTGGCGGTGTCGGTGTTGGTGTTGGTGTTGGTGTCGGTGTCGGTGTTGGTGTCCGGTTAGAATTTTATGTTTAGGCTGGACTTAGAAAGTTTTCTGGGTTAATCTTTTCTGTTTAGGCTGGACTTAGAATAATTTTGACTTCTTATTAGGCATGAGATGTAGTGTACATTGTATATACAGTCATACATACCAAATCACATATAGTATATTCCTTTATAGTATTTACTAATAGTCGGGTGACATTATTTTATTTCAGAAGTACAATATCAAAATAACTGGCGGGGGAATCCCGCAGTACCGAACCCCTGTTAGTTTTTAATTTCGTGTCATTCTCGTTGACCCTGAAGCTTTTGCACAACCATATCTGTGTCCACACATTTAACTTACTATATTAATTAAAAGTGAGTTTGAATCAGTTTGTGAGCTCAAGTCTTTACCCGTGCACATTATTATGGAGCATTACAGTATGATTGGACACAGTTGTCATTGCATTCTTTTATTTGCATACAAATGTGAAGGTTTACCACAGTGCAAGTGTCCCATTGCATGCTTGAAATGATAGATTTAGTCCTGCTATTGCACTGCTATTAGCTTTGTTTGTTCACATACATCACACAAAGTTACACCAAGAACATGCTCAAAATTGCACACCTATTGTTCCTAACTATACATAAACATGTATTCATCAGATCTATGCAATAGGACGTGTAGGCTTACTTTTGAAAAAAAATGTAATCTTTATTGGTAGTTTTATAATATAGTTCCTCCTTCAATCCAACCTCAACATCACTAAATATAGAAATCATATTTCTTGAAAAATTTATTATATTAAATGATGTGCATTGTCAATGATGTGCAACCTCAAATGATGTGCCATCCTGAAGGGCTCGATCTTTTTGCGAAGCTGCATATATCTCTTATATGTGATACTAACCTATTAGGTAGGAGATGCAGTGTACATTGTAGGTTTATACTTGGTGTAAGAACGCACAAGACAAAGCCTACAATAGCCTGTCTGAGCTCAACAATGCGTCTAGACGTGACCCTTTTCAGCTGCACAAAAGCCTCAACAATGCATTCTTACACCAAGTATCGACCTGTTACATATACACAAACACGTCAAATCAACTACAATATATTCCTTTTAGTAATTACTAATAGTTTAATGACGTTATTTCATTTCAGAAGTACAATATTAAATATTAAGCCCTGGTGGTTTGGAATTTTGTGTCGCCTTTAATGAAGAACACCATTTCCTTCAATTTTGGTATCGAATCCCATTCCTCGTCATGATTTAACCTAAAGATTTTGCACGAACCATATTTGTCCAGGCATTTCACACTCACATCTCAGACCAAATTTCAATTGTACATGTATTCATAATGACATGTATAAGCTTACTTTTGGAAAAAAGGTAATCTTTATTTCAAGTTTTATAATATAGTTCATCTTTCAATCCAACTTCAACATCACTGACAAAGAAGTCAAATTTTTATTGCAATATGTATTGTCATTGCCAGTGATGTGCAACCTGAAGGGCTCGATCTTTATGCGAAGCTTCATGTTATTGACAAAACCCAACCTATCCAGCAGTAATCACACTTGGGACTGACCTATCCAAAAGTAATCTCACACTGGACTGTCCTATGCACCAGTAATCTGACGGCACTAACCTATCCATCCTACATGCGATAAACTTATATACCAGTAATCCCACATGGGACTGATGTTATTGCCTGTACCAGATAATCTATTCCAGACATTATTGTCTGTATCACATCACCTATTCCAGACGTTATTGTTTGCTCTACATGTATGCATTCAATACTGCTGCACCTTTGGCGGATGACCCCGCAAGGCGAGCTGTTGGGGTTCTCAGAATCCTTGTTTATAAGAAGGTTGCCCAGACCGTCTAACACATTAAGATTTCTATTGGGTAAATATGGCCTAGAGCACGCTGAAAAGGAGCTCTGGCACGCGTTGATACACAGCAATAAAAATTTTACAAAAGGGATTATTTAGCCATTTATTTTCGCTTAGACTGATATTTAAGAAACTGATGAAAAGTGCTGAACTTAGCTGAGCAGAGTACAGACGTGCCTGTGCATGTCGAGAATATAAGATAATAGAACAGGTGCATTCACAATACTGTGGGCAAATGACTCATACATGTAGCTCTTTGTGGGGAGTCTACATAGATGCAAGTCTGTACATGTTGAGAATACAAGACAAAGGGATAGGTGTACTAATAATAGAACATGGGTTTTTCGCAATGATGTCGGGATTTAAAAATAGAACCGAAGCGATGCTGTATAAATTACATATAAACACTGGGATTAATTATATATAAAACAATGAGCATTAGATACTCAGGGAATACTACATATGAAGTATCAAAACGGGGATTATTAGATAAGTAACAAAGACACTATTTTGGGCATTATTACATATAAGATTGTGTCAGAAGCAAGGTGACTTGGGTGAAAATACTGTGATTTTTTATATATATATAATGTGTAGACAAAATATATTCCAGTCAAGAAAACACATGTAAATATCTATGTAATCTATTTGGAGGGCCGCGAAATGTCTAAGGGAAACAGCCCTTAAAAGTCAATAAATCAATCAAACATATGAGATAAAAAGGACTAATACATATGAAGTAACAAGACGGGTATTGATAGTAACAAAAATACTATTTTGGGCATTAATACATATAAGATTGTGTCAGAAGCAAGGTGACGGGGGTGAAGATACTGTGATTTTTGATATTTATCATGAAGTTCATGTCTCATTAAGACCTCATTTTGACAACATAATTATACGAAACATGTATAAGGTCGGTGGAGAAGAATAACAGCCGAAGTGTCATTTTTATGAATGGCAAAACACATTTGAATAACGTCAATTAAGATTTCTAGTGCAATGATATCAATGAATATAGCCTGACTCGCCTAGGCGCACTGACCAGACAAACTCTTTGATCCATCGGCTCGAGGTCACAAAAGGGCGCGCATGTTATTTTCCCTTAGAGTTAAATGATAATGCCAGGTGGCATGTGCGCTCGATCGTGCGTACATGAAAGGAACGCTTGTATTTAATTACCTCTTTGGGGAAGAAACGAAACAGAGATTTGTACATGAAGAAGAGCTTGAAAATCAGTTTAGTTACTCTTTTCATGTATTAAGGACAGTGGTTGGGTTTTCTCAATAATGTTAGTGTGTGAGCGTGTACAGCTCTTTGTTTATGGGGAGTCTGTTGTTATGTTTAGACACGTCTGTACTTGTCGAGAATTAAAGACAATAGAAGAGGTGTATTCACAATACTGTGGGAAAATGAGTCATAGCTATTTGTTTGTGGGGAGTCTACATAGATGCAAGTCTGTACATGTTGAGAGCACAAGACAAAGGGATAGGTGTACTAATAATAAAACATGGGTTTTTCCCAATGATGTCGGGATTTAAAAATAGAACCGAGGCGAAGCTGTATATAACTTACATATGAGCACTGGGATTAATTATATATAAAACGATGAGCATTAGATACTCAGGGAATACCACATATGAAATATCAAAACGGGGATTATTAGATAAGTAACAAAGACATTATTTTGGGCATTATTACATATAAGATTGTGTCAGAAGCAAGGTGACTTGGGTGAAAATACTGTGATTTTTGATATATATATAAAGTGTAGACAAAATATAATCCAGTCAAGAAAACACATGTAAATACCTATGAAATATATTTGGAGGGCCACGAAATCCCTAAGGGAAACAGCCCTTAAAAGTCAATAAATCAATCAAACATATGAGATAAAAAGGACTAATACATATGAAGTAACAAGACGGAGATTAATAGTAACAAAGACACTATTTTGAGCATTATTACATATAAGATTGTGTCAGAAGCAAGGTGACTGGGGTGAATATACTGTGATTTTTTATATTGATTGTGAAGTTCATGTCTCATTAAGACCTCATTTTGACATCATAATTACACGAAACATGATTAAATGTAATACAGTCATCCAGTAAATCAACCGACAACGATGATAAACATACCTTTTAGGGACTAAAGAGATGTTCCGAAAGAGAACTTCCAACTATGTACAATTATTCTATATTTCCAAAATGGCCCTCGATATTTAGTCACTCAGTCACTTGTAAACGGTTACATGGGTCGGTCCCCTTATACAGACTTTATAGTAAACATGATACATACTGAATTCAACGAGAGGGGGGGGGAATGGGTGAGTAGTATAGAAAGAAAGCAATATCATGATCATTAGTTATGGGATGGAACCTGTCGGATAAACAACATGAATTATAGTATATGTGGGCAGATAAAATTTAGCTATTGATGACAATGTAGAGTATGATTCATGGCTCTTTGTTTATTGTTTATTGTTCTGTGTTGACGCGTCTGTACTTATCGAACCAGGCAGTTATAGCTGTTAAATTTAGTTCAGGGGATAATTTCGTGTATCCAGGTGAGTTCAGCCGATGATCCAGTTAAATAATGAGTCAGTCAATCACTGAATGCAATAATCCGCATAATGAGGGAATCATTCATTCATTCAATAATCCGCGTAATGAGGGATTCATTCAATCTGCCACAAACTCACTGATGCAATCACAAAATCACTGATACAATCCTACAATCACTGATGCAATCATTTACACAATCCTACAATCACTGATGCAATCATTTACATAATCATACAATCACTGATGCAATGATTTACATAATAACAAAATCACAGATGCAATCACAAATCACTGATGCAATCATTTACATAATCACAAAATCAGATGCAATCATTTACACAATCACACAATCACTGATGCAATCACAAAATCACTGATGCAATCATTTGCACAATCACAAAATCACTGATGCAATCATTTACATAATCATACAATCACTGATGCAATCATTTACATAATCATACAATCACAGATGCAATCATTTACACAATCATACAATCACTGATGCAATCATTTACACAATCATGCAATCATTTACATAATCATATAATCACTGGTGCAATCATTTACGTAATCATACAATCACTGATGCAATCACAAAATCACTGATGCAATCATTTACACAATCATACAATCACTGATGCAATCACAAAATCACTGATGCAATCATTTACATAATCACAAAATCACTGATGCAATCACAGACTGAATCATGGGAGTCCATTGTTCTGCTTAGACGCGTCTGTACTTGTCGAGAATTAAAGACAAAGGGACAGGAGTATTAACAATAGTATGATTCACCACGGGGGCACGTTTGTCGAGAACTAGAGACAAAAAAGCAAGCAATAACAAAAGAATACGGGTTTTCGCAATACTGTGGGCAGATAAAATTTTAACTATGAAGACAATCGATAGCGTGACTCATCGCTCTTCGTCTATGAGGAGACTGCCTAGACAAGTTTGAACTTGTCGAGAATTAAAGACAAAGGAGCAGGCAATAACACTAGTATGACTCATCACTCCTTGTGCATTATCTATTGTGCTGCCTAGACGCGTCTGTACTTGTCGAGAACTAACAAAGGAGCAAGCAATAACAATAGAACAGGGGTTTTACTAATGATGTCATGATCTAAAAATAGAACCGAGGTGATAGAAAATAGAACTTACATATGAACACAATGAGTATTAAATAACAAAACAATGAGCAGAGGTAACAGGGGATACTATATATCACCGGGCCGCCACGCAGCGCGCGTGTTATCCGGACGCGCGCGCGGATTATCCGCGATTGTGTGCGCGGGTCAAAGGTCACATCCAGGTCAAAAGGTCATCCTTCCGACCCTAAGGGGTTTCCCAATGATGTCATGATCTAAAAATAGAACTGAGGTGATGCCACATATGAAAACGGGGAGCAATACTTATAAGTAACAAAACATAGTATGTAAAAAATTAGGGAGCAATACATATTAAGTAACAAAAAAGTAGGGAGCGGGATTATTACATATAACGTTGTTTTAGAACCCCCCAAACATCTTCTTCTCACCAGTTCCGCTGGCACTCTTTGAGGTTATCAGTTGCAACTGCAAGAAAGATTGCAGCTGAAGGAGATGCATCTGTAGGAGCATGGCCTATATTGTTGAAAATGTAAAATGTCATGGTAGAACATCAAGTTTGCCTATAATCTAGATTATTATTTGTTTGATAATTAGATGATAGGATCGGCATAATTATTCTTCTTTCGTCAAAACATATCTGACACACAATTGCGATAGATCATTAATGGTTTG
>JAVTVY010046017.1:0-21266 GCA_036873755.1 Hanleya hanleyi
CCTCCTTCTATACTACTGTATGGTCAGTTGACCCTTAAACCCTCTCTCTATACTACTGCAGGGTCTTCCGCAATAGATGGGCATCAGGTCCAGGATTCCCCCTCTATATACTACTGTATGAGACAGTAGTAATCTATCATTAGCCGTGAATTATTCAGTATATGTACAGGTTGGTGAGAGACTGTACTTATGGAGGCGTGAATGAATAATCGCTTATCGTACGATTGCCTGGGTAGATGTATATTTATCAAGCTATAGGCTCGAACCTATAGCTCGTGGGTGTTAGCGTGAATGTATTTCAACCCGTGGGTTGTGGTTTAAGTACATGTGTGCATGAATAATTGTTTATATAGGAACTGTGTATGATTTGGTTTAGCTATGTCCTTTTCACAGAGACTCGCATCTCCTACCGGATATAGCTTAATAGATACACTAACCACAGCGCAATCCCTGAACAACTGTGCGATACGGTTGAAGGCAAGGAGAGATGCGGCTAATGTATGGCCATGCTATCGACACTAACGCCGTTAGTTAATTCCCAGAGCTGAGCCTGCATTAACGTACAGTAGAGATAGGATTAACCATTGACTGTCTATACTCTTAACTCCCAGCGCAATATCCGTTCAACTGTGCGATACGGTTGAAGGCGGATAGAGATCGAAGTAGAGTAAACACAGCCCGGACATGTGAATGTAAGTGTGTGTAATGAATGCTACGATGTTATAATATTCGGCGGCCTGGTCACGGCCCGGCGGCGGCACAAATTCGGCGGCGGCACAAATTCGGCGGCGGCACTTCTCCAATTCGGCGGCGGCCTTTCTCCGGCCCGGCAATGTATTGGATTTCTTCTCCCCAATAGATTTTGCGTGTGCTCTCACCTCGATGTTTCTGCTGGTCTCCCTCGTTTCAGCGGGAGTCCGGCTTATATAGGGCTACCGCTCTTCTGTGAATAAAGGTAGAAACAGAACCGTTCTCCTGCAGATAAAGGTAGAACAAGTCGACGATGCCAGCGCCCTCTTTATTGTCAAATAATCACACTTCCCCCGATCAGTTTATCTGGACTTCGCTGGATAAATATGGCTATGGAGGAACAAACCATAATTCATAATGGACGTAACTGGTAAATCTCAGCTTCCAACTCCCTCTAGTTAATTCATACGACGACCGCAAAGTTCACTGTCCCTAATCTGCATATTCACTGAAACCGACTTCCGGATTCCTGACTGGCGTCATCCACAGCGAAGTGAGTAGCTCACCAGGGTCCCTTCCACCGTCCCGACTGGTCGTTTGAGATAACTTCACCGGGATTTCGAGGCATTGTCCGTCTCCCGGATTATTATAGGTCATTCTAGGAATATTACAGCGTTGAAGTCCATCAGGTAAGTGAACCGCACACATAAACACAATGTAACTTTCGTTTTCACATAGTCACGTATCATTCAGAAGCTGTGATTTATGAAAGGGGTCGTTGTCAACCTGCACTTTCGTTACACTATTATAGGATGGCTTAAAAAAAATTAGGATGACTTAAAAAAAATTAAATTATTTAAATTATACTGAATTTAAATTCTACTGTCCAGACACTGGGGCCTGTGAATCGGAGCCGTACGGCTCAAATTGATAGGATAGAATTCCGTCGTTGGTCTTCAAACAACTGTTATTTTGCCCGTCATCATCCTCCTCTATGTCTATTTCATCTTCTTGGCGAAAAATATTTCCATCTAAAGAGCTGATATCGCTCGAATCGACATCTGAATCGGAGCTCTGACTGCACTCGCTTTCCATGTTATCCGCTATTTTTTCTCAGGTAATTGCCCCGCGTGACGTCATCACCCCAGCTGTGAAAGTGTGAAAAGCCCACTTTGCTCCCATATTACGTGTGTTTCTGATCAGATTAGATTTTTTTCAATATTTTTTTCATACAAAGTGAAGTATGAACTATGATTTTTAAGGATTTTTAAACAATCCGTTTGGGTTGACCTTTAAATGTTAAAGGAATTTTTTTTTCTGTGTACGGCCTAACGAGCTATGGTTAAAACTGGAACTCAATAGCGCCTTATATGTTGCATCACCTGAACACACTTTTTACACTGTTCTCATATTCTATCTGGATAAAAACGCTGCTCAGATATCTATGCCCTCTGTGAGCGCCATTTGGTGACATTTTTTTATATATATAAAGCGCTAACTCTGCGAGGGGGGACACCTTCTCAGACTCTCCCCCCGTTTGGTCGCTTTGCTCTTTCGCGAATTGGTCCTTCGCTCTCTCGCAGGCACGGCGGAGGGTTGGAAATGGAAAGTGGGGCGAGGGGTCTAGTGAGGGCTTTATCCCCCTCCCCCCACCCACGTCCCCATAATTCTGCCGCAAGTACTTCGTTATCCAAGTAATTCCCTGCATGTAACTGTAATGACGGACGGGGTAGAGGGGTTTTCTCACATTTTTGTTTCTTTTTGCGTCCCCTGTCCATGAGATAATTTACTGTTAGCAGTCATGGCTCGTTATAAAAACTACGAGCGCCAGCTTTATTATTGCAGAAGAATAGCTAGCTAAATTATGAATGTAGATACTGGCGTTACTTCTGCAATGAATTTATGAACACCCCATTGCCCGTAAGAATTATATCGGTTACGTCTACACAATGTGTCCAGGTTACGGTACTTTACAAAACATATTTTTTTGTAATTCAGCATCGCAGAAAACCACAATCGGTTGCGTTTTCATGGTAAAAGGGTTAGCAAAGAACTACAATGCACTTCAATGCGAGGGATTTTATTCGCCAGAAATCGCTCAGAACGCGTCTCCGGCGATCTAGACCCTTCCGGGGCCTAGGCGGCCCCTGGACCCTCGCCTAAAGTGTTATGATAGTGGCCGTACCACTTGGAATTTGCTTCCGACGTCCCTGAGGAGTGCCTGTTGTGAGTGTATGTGTGTAGGGTGTTTTACGCTCCATTGTTAGGGCATCACTGCGTTAAGACGGGCGTTGGGAATGCCTCACTTACTCACTGGCATCTAAGTTACTCATTCATTCAACCACTCACTCTCTCAATCAATCGATCGTACCTCACTCATTCAATATGTATCCCATGTCCTACATGATAGGTAACTCTACCATACCACATAGACCCATCATGCACTACCCACAACAGCAGCATGTCTGAGTTCACGAGTCTTGTTTCTTATCGATACACTTCAGGGTCTACATGCATTTCCAAGGTGAACTAGCCGCTCATATCCCCAAGTCTCAGCTGGGTGAGTCACCAGAACTAAAGAAACTCAAAGAAAAATTCAGTGTTATGCAAGAGAATTTGAACAGTAAATTGAGACACATATCTCAGCAGCTGGATGCCAGTCATGTGAAATATAATGTCATGGACACTAAACTGGAGAAAATAAGCAACGTCATGGACACTAAACTGGAGAAAATAAGCAACGAAGCTAAAGTCAGTATGGATCACCTCCAGACCCAGATAGCAGAGGAAATGAGTGAGATGGAGACTCGCCTCCGCGCTGAAATGAACTTGGTTAAGCAAGCCTGTGTTGATGTCATTGGTAAAATCTCCATCCCAGCACCCGTGCCGTCAACTACAGAAACTAATATGGGGAACACCGGTAGTGAGCATGACCAGGCAGGGATGGGTAATTCACCAGTACCGGTATCTTCATCATCACCCAACGATCCACCACACCAAACTCGGCCCAGTCACGTTGTCACATCTTCACTTCCAGGCTTGCTCTCCTCGCCATTGGTCACGACAGTCAACAGTTAAATTATTCCCGTTGTGTCATCACAGCCATCGATTGTCGAAAAGCCACCGCTAGTAAAGCCTCCACTATGGTCTTCATCGCCTATCCATTCAAAACCTACAATTTCTGTTTACAACCACCAACGTTCAAATGTGGATGTTCTGATATTCACAGATTCTTCCTTTAGTCGGCTGAATCCATAGAGATTCGCCCGAAATAAATCCGTAAGAAAACACCAAGTTAGGGGAGGCATGGTCAACATGACAGACTTCATCCAGAAGTGTCAGTCTACAGAGGCAGCCCAAGTAGTCATTCATACGGGTACCAATGACCTAGCTCAGGTCGGTGAAAAAGACTTTGAAGATAATGCCAACAAACTCCTCGACGCAGCTAAACATAAGTTTCAAGGAAGTGAAATCTATGTGTCCAGTATTTTGCCTCGCCGAGATCTTCATAACTCCAGAGCTGTGAGAGCCAACACCATTATTCGTCGTATCTCGTCTGTGAAAGGCATCTGTTTTGTTGACAATGACATTGTTACTAAATGTAACACACAGATTCAAGGTGAACTCTACTTTGACAACGTACACCTGAACGACAGGAAGGGCATCCCTAGGTTGATTCTACATTTGCGGTATGCTATTGGTGTGATCTCGTCTGATATTCAACAGTTAGCACCAACTACACAGCACAGTGTCAAGTCTTCCGTATCCGACAAGTCACCCTTAAACAGCCGGGCGGCCTCCAGTAGCAACGACAGTGGAGTAGCTTCCCCCGAACCTACCATCTCCCCTCCACACTCTGTGCCTTGGCCGTGGCCAAGTAACAATTTTAATGCGTGGCCATATTCTAATATGCCCTACACCTGGCCCAATCTTCAGAGTAACATGCCAACATGTTCCTTGCCAGCTGTGCCCTCCGATTCACCAGAGACTTAAACTGGGCTTCTGGAACATTCATGGTTTTAATGATGAAAAGTTTCAAGATCCTTCATTTGTTCGTTTGTGCCAAACTGTACATATTATGTTTTGTTGAAACTTGGTTAGAAAAGTCAAAGGACGAAAATGTTAATATCGTCGGATTTGAAAGACTGCAACCTAATTATAGAAAAAAACACCCACGTGCGTGGCATAATTCTGGAGGATTATGTGTGTTTGTTAAAAGTGCTTTGGTCAACGGGGTGGTAAAAGTTACGGCTCCTTCCAACCATCCTGATATCATGTGGATCAAACTGTGTAAATCATTTTTTAATCTCGATAAGGATCTATTCATTGGTGTTCAACACCTCACAACACTTTAGGTAATGTTTCAGACCCTGACACTATGTATAGGTTCATTTCTGATGATATTTCTCAGTACGAATACTGTTGATGGAACAAAACATGCGCCTGTCTCAGACGAGGTCTATAGTTCTGACATTCCTCTACCTCGGAACAGTTTGGATACGAAATCATGTGACCACAGTGGTAGATTACTGTTAGACATGTGTAAGGAAACGCAATTAAGGTTGGTTAATGGTAGAACTCTTTGTGATACCACTGGTCGTTTTACGTCTGTACAATATAATGGTTGCAGCGTTGTTGATTACATGTTAGCCCATGCTGGGTTCTTATCACAAATACTGAAATTTAAGGTAGGCGACTTTACGCTTCTGTCTGATCATTGCATGCTAACTTGTGATGTCGATACCGTTATTGACCTTCAGTCCCCAGTGAGCCCTGAACTAAATCCACTCCCGAAACGATATATCTGGGATGATAGTTGTAAAGAATCTTATCTGGATGCTTTGCTGGACAGCCACACATCTGATTTATTAAGTAACTTTGTAAATTCTAGCGGAAATAACACTCATCAACTGGTTGATGATTTCTTACAAATTCTGCACCCAGTTTGCGACAATACATTAAAATACAAGATACCTAATAAAAAGCCAAAGAGGAAAAATAACCACAAAACGTGGTTTAACCAATCATGTAAAGACATGAGGAAAACGTTAAAGCAATTGAAATCTGAATTGGCTAAGGATCCAACGAATGGTGAGATACGACATAAATTTTACTCTTTTCGTTCACAGTATCGACGCTTTCTATCCTATACAAGTAAGCAGTACAAGGCGAATTTGCTTCATCAGTTGGAATCAACCACTGATGGTGATCCCAAACAATTCTGGGCTCTTCTACAAAACCTGAAAAAGGACAATGCATCTGTAGCTGATAGTCTTGACCATTCTGTTTTTACTGATCATTTCAAAAAGTTATCGAATAATAATTGTGAGAATGTTTCTGAACATCATGACCGGATAATGTCTGAAAAGATCAGTTTGGAATCTAATGCTTCACAAGATTGCACTGTGTTCGATAGCCCTATTACACTTAACGAAATTACAGAAGCAGTAAAAACATTAATAACTGGTAAAAGTGCGGGTAGTGATAGTCTCCTTAATGAAATGATTAAATGCGGAATTTCTGCTCTTGTTCCATCTCTTCATAAGCTATTCAATGTGATTTTCACCACGGGTGTTTTCCCCTCGGCGTGGAATATGGGCTTGATCATCCCACTCTATAAAAAAGGTAACAGAAATGACCCGTCTAATTATCGCGGTATCACGCTGACAAGCGCTTTGGCTAAACTTTTTAACAAAATTATCTTGGGTAGGTTAAATGTATTCTGTACTGAGCATGATGTCATTCACAAAAACCAAATTGGATTTACTGATAATAGCCGTACAATGGACCACATTCTCACATTTCGTAATATTATAGATCATGAAAAACAACATAAGCGGAAATTATTCTGCTCTTTTATCGATCTACATAAAGCTTTTGACTCGGTATGGAGAGAGGGTCTTCTATACAAACTTTTGAATTTGGGTATTAGTGGCAAACTATATGCAGTTCTCAAAAGCATGTACTCCGACACATATTCTGCAATGAAATTCCACATGGCCTTTCTCCCTTCTTTCCATCCACTGTGGGTGTTAAACAGGGAGATCTACTCAGTCCCCTACTTTTTAATATCTTTATTAACGACCTCATTAGTGAAATACAAAATGATCAGTGCGGTGAAGTATGCATCGGCAAATCCACTGTTAATATTCTTTGTTATGCTGACGACATTGTCATACTGTCCTCCACTGCTGCAGGTTTGCAAAGTAAACTAGATATTCTTGAGAGATATTGCAATAAATGGCGACTGAGAGTTAATATCAATAAATCGCAGGTCATGCTTTTCAACGCCAACAAGCTGCCGCGTAATATTTCATTCCAAATACATGACAATTCCCTGGCGATTGTCAAGCAATATACCTATTTAGGCATAATTCTTAAAAGCAATGGTAACTTTTCACTGGCTATAGAGAATCTACGTAACAAAGGGTTGAGAGCATACTTCAAAATGAAGCAATTATTAGACAACAATACAGGTTGTAAACTATCCGAAAAGTTGTTCGACACATTAATAAAACCAATACTTTTATATGGCAGTGAAGTTTGGGGTGCCAAAGACACTTTTAGAGATTCCGATGGCTTCGAGCATGTACATCTAAAATTCATCAAAGAATTGCTTGGAGTACATTCCAAAAGTACGAACACAGCATGTAGATCCGAACTTGGCCGACTTCCTCTTAAATTTGATATTTTGAAACGCATGGTGCGGTTCTGGGCGCACATACTGGAAAGTCCGGGCTCTCTGGTATCTGACGTGTACCTAGACACAATCGATTGTAGTTCCTGGACTAAGTATATTTCTAATCTCCTCGATACCTGTGGATTCAAATATGTGTTCAATGAGCAATTTCCTACAACGAACGTCGAGGTCGGTTGCATTGTGCAGCGTCTTAAGGACATTGAAATGCAGAAAAGTATTTCATATATTCAGTCATCTGACAAGCTTACTGTCTTATCTTCAATGTTTAGCCTGTTTTGTAGACCAATTTATCCCGACGTCTTAGCCAATAGACAATATAGAAGTGTTATTTGCAAATACAGAATAAGTGCACACAGGTTGGAAATTGAACGTGGTCGATACCAACAGTTAAATAGAAGTGACCGACTTTGTAAACAGTGTCCAAGTAATGTCATTGAGAGTGAACATCATTCTATTCTGACCTGTCCTAAATATATTACACCGAGAAAAAACTTTTTCGAATCAATTTCTAATCTGGGTACCAACTTCCATTCTCTAAGTAACACAGCGAAGCTTAAATTTATTCTGGGAAACCGCTGCACAGATACGCTTATTAAAACTGCCAAATTCTTGCTTGCTTGCGAAAAGTTGCGAGATCAATAAATTCATTCATGCAGTGTGAAATATCCGGATCATATCAAGCTAATAGTATATATACATGTGTCAGATTGATAGGGCCTAAGGTTATTGAATTATGTCAGCTTTGCGTCATGTGAATATTGCTTTTATTCCTCTTGTATTCATCTGTCATGTTTGGCAACTTGTTGTTCCTATTTGTATGACTATATTATCAGTCTGCTGACTGCGTTGATGTGTCAATAAAAAAGTTCTAAAAAAAAAAGTTCTATGTGTTAGTGCATAGGGGTGTAGATAGACATATCTCAAGTGCGCACCCGAGCGACTCTGCACTTTCTCTACTACTGATGGAGTCACAGATGACGTCACAGCCACATGGACATCACTCGAGTCGTATAGTTACGAGTGATTCAATATGACTCATTGCACGACCCATTTAGACCTATGAGCGCGTGTATAGCGGTCTAGAGATAGGCAGGGCGCACCCGAAATTGCCGTCTTTCTCTACTACTCTCCGAGTGCACATGTGCACCATGACGTTACCACCCCAGTCGTAGTCTACATAACGAGCGCTTCAATATGCCACTTTGCACGCTATATTTGGATGAAATATGTCCCCTAGATCACCCTTGCGCACCCCCGAAATGCCCTCTGTCGCTACTACTACGTGATTTCGCATACGCACCATGACGTAAATTCCGGTCCAAACCACATCTACACCATGTAAGCTTCAATAAGACAACTGGCACGTAGAGCTAAATGGTGCCAAGCTCACCCACACACGCCCATGCACACCCTAAAATCGATCTTTCGCTACTACATCTTGAATGCCCCTGCGCATTATTGAGTTAAGCATGTCCTAAGTGTGGTCTCCTACTAGACTGACTCTGTGCATGCCATGACCCCACCGGTCAACGTGCACCTCAGTCTTATTCTACATAACGAAAACATGAGCATGACATATTTGGAGCATGTTTGGCCCACGTATTACCAACATGAGGCTGCACCTAAAAGGGGCAACAACCCCTCAGTCAGGCAGTTTTAGTCAGTGTATATTGGTACCGGTACACAATGAATGGAAAATGCATATGTAAAAACCTGAAAGATTTGGTTGAATGCAGAAGATGCTTTAGCAGTGGCTTGTAAAAGATTAAAATATGATAAATTCAGTGTGGGACGTTGGATGCATTGGAGGACTGTAATAAATAATTTGACACAGCGCATGCGAAAAATATAGCGGAAGAACAAAACTATTCTGAACAAAAACAAAAACCTTCAAGCCATTCTGGCTTTGAACTCTAATAATAATCTGATCAATAATAAAAGTCTTCCGATTTTCACTGGAAGCCTAGTAATATAGAGTTTTTGATAGCAAATATTGTATGAATCCCTGTGTACCTGTTGATTGTATGTCTCTTCCCATCTGTGATCAAGCAGATTCCGAGGATCAGGATGAGTGGATGGCAATCCAAACAGCCTTGAGATAGGAATAATACGTTTCATGGACATCAAATTGTATATCTATGAGTTTAAAATTGGTGAAAATCTGGTCAATGGTCGTCCTAAAATCTTTGGTTGGGGTATGGATTATGGGAAAGAGCCCATGCTCTTGCACGAAATGGTTTATCTTGGCTGTTTCAGCGGAGTTGACAGCAAAGTCATTGTTGAAGTCTCCAAGTGGAACAACATTATGTGCTGAACAGTGGTTCCTTAGTGGTGTAGAGAGACCACCAATAAGACTGGCAATAGGAACCGAAGGTGGTCTGTATACAGCAAGCACAGTGAATGATGTACTATCCTGAAGTCTGGCCAATGAGACAAGGATCTCTATTTCTGCGCTGTTCTCTGTTGTTGGTGTCTACACAAGCTTTGTTGGTTTATCATACACTGCTAGACCATGGAATGGGCGATGAGTTGGGTACTTTTGCTGTCACTCCTGAAGTGCTTGAACGAGGATATCGCTTTATCTCTCTCAGAATCAGAGGTGACAAAGCGAGTTTCGGAACATAAGACAATATCAGCATCTTAAAGAGCACAAACCAAAAAAGTCATCACAATATGCCCAAACACTGAGAACCCAACAATCCTGTGCACCAAATTTGAAGTCTCTCGAGGCAACGGTTTGGATTCTAGACCGGTCACAGGAATTTTTTGACGACTGACGACCGTACGGGCGATCGACCGGACGGATGCCCGGACGTACATGCACCCAACAGTCCAAATTTGAAGACCCTAACTGAAATTGTTTGGCTTTTGTCGCGTTCACATCGCCATATGGGCATTTTGCGTTACGTTACCATGGAAACCAAAAAAATTATCACAATGTGCCCAACTTTGATAGGCTTATGGTTGACCACCCAACAATGCTATATGGCAAATTTGAAATCTCTAGCTACAACGGTTAGGCTTCTATCGCATTCACATCGTCATATAGACAGTTTGTTGCAATGGAAACCACAAAAATCATCGCCATGTACCCAAATTCAATAGGCTTGTGGTTGACCACCCAACAATCCTGCAAGCCAAATCTGAAGTCCCTAGCTGAAACTGTTTGTTTTTTGTCGCGTTCACATCGCCATATGGACATTTTGGGTGACGTTGTCATAGAAACCACACAAATCATTGTAATGTATCCAAATTCAAAAGGCTTATGGTTGACCGCCCAACAATCCTGCATGCCAAATTTGAAGTCCCTAGCTGAAACGGTTTACCTTCTATCACTTCCACAGCGCCATATGGAAATTTTGCGTGATGTTGCCATGGAAACCACAAAAATCACAATGCGCCCAAATTTTATAGGCTTGTGGCTGACCACCCAACACTCCAGTGCACCAAATTTGAAGTCTCCAGAGGCAATGGTTTTGCTCCTAGCCTGGTCACAATAATTGTTGACGACTGACGACCGGACGACCGACCGGACGGCCGACCGGACGTAGATGCCGACGACAGAACCCTGCAGCGTAATAGGCTGAGGGGTAAGAACTCAAATAACAGGCGTCCCTAGCGACCGCGCATGCTCGCAATTACGCGACACGACGGCCCTGATAACATCCCATTATTATTTTACAGGAAAGAGCTTCAATACGACACACTGCGCAGCCGATTTGAATTAAAAATGCGTCATCTCTCGCCCAAACACACCCAGGCGTGCCCCAACATACCATTTCTCTACTACTCAACGACTGCGCATGTGCACCAAGAAGTCACAGCAAAAACCTCTCCTCGGTCTAACTCTACCCAACGAGAGTCAATTTCAACCACGGATGAGTCATTTCTGGTCCACACACCCCTGCATACCCTCAAAAAACTCCACTACTCCATGGCAACGTGGCGTCACTTCCAATAAAAAACACCCCAATAATAAGTACTCCACGACCGTTCCCCATCCCACACGACACATCGTTGAATGTCCCATTGACGAACCTTCCAATAAGAAGTACATCTGTCTGACTCGGCTAGACCCCAAAATGTCCATACCAGGCCTTCTTGTCGAGTGCTCATGCGCACGCGATGTCTTTACCAGCAAAAGCCAACCCACGGCACCGAGACCAGTCCCATCTATACGCTACAGCGTCAGCCAAATCGATCATATACCCACTCCCTATAGATTGCTCCATAATTTTCTTTTGACCATTACTACCCCAAAACTCCCATCAAAATATTTTCTACCATTTTCCGACTGCGCGGGTGCAGAATGATGAACCTTCCAATGAAAACTACGCTCTTCTGACTTTACTCCACGAGATCTTGAAAACCTTGCACGACCCACTTGGATCACGGATGGCTCACGTTGGCTCCAAACGACCACCCCAGGCGTGCCTGCCGAGTGCTCACGCGCACCATTACTTTCCAGCGGGAGTCAACCCACGAACCCTAGATCCTCCCATTGTACTCTGGAGCGTCAGCCACACCCTATAGTTCAATGGCAATTGCATGACATAATGAGCTAACGGTTGACAGGGAACAGCTCGTCCGAGCTATTACCAGACGATGTGAGGTAAAATATGACGACTGACGTTTCCCTCGCCATGTCCTCGATTTAACTGGCTGTCACGCACGGATCTGGATGGGTGTGGTGTTTGGGGAGGTGTCTTGAGTTCCGGCGTCTGTTGCTTCTGTCTCCAGTCCAAACGAAAAAGATTTCTTTTGGGGCGAGCATGTCTTTCAACCTTTGTACAAAAGCCTTTCATCATTGGAGGGCTTGTGACCTGCGTTGATGCATCATATCATTCCTCAAATACACCATGTACGTCCCAGGAACCAGACCTCTTTCGTTTCAGGACATGTTGGGACTGTCGTTTAAATGCTGCAGCCTCTGGAACGAGGCTGGTATGCTGCTCATGAATTCGTCTGCAACCCACTGACGAACGACGGCTGTCATGTTCAGTGCAACGTTCAATCTCACATAAAGAGCACACGAGGACGGCGCGTCTGCCTCACGCACAATGGTTCGGGTCGAGTCAGGTGGGATTGTATTCAGCCACTCAGCCACTAACATCCACTCACTCCGGCCCACAAGGCCAAGATGGTCAAGCATAAAACAGGTCTCCGTGTCCTGGTACATTATCAAGTGCCACAAGCACAGAAGAAACAAATTTTATCGAAAGGTGGGGTTTCTGGTGTCACGTTAGGGCCTAAGGCATATATGCATAACGTATTCAACATACTGTGGCTAGCGCCATATAGACATTCATAGTTCCATTTAGATTCGATAGAAACGCCCACACGCCCCGATACACGAAAAGATTCATGCAACACCCCTGCGTGCACCCTTACAGACTTCGGTTTGCGAATAATTTTGACCGAGAGTCAAGCCTAAACCAGAGTCGCCGGCGCATTAGATACTTCATGTAACTCGAAGCATACAACCCAGTTTAATAACGGTTTTGCCGTATCAGCGAAAAATAAAAAGGAAGTGTTTGCTAAACAACAAGAATGGCGTGTTAATATATTTTATTATTCCCTCCATCAGATAATGTCCAAGCTGGGTGTAGATCTGTCTTGGGGTGGCTAGAAGTCAAAGGAAGGTAGGACTACAGCTTTGAGCGTGTATACATAACAATCCACGAGAGTTCTCATGCCCGAGCCACCCTTTGAGGGTTGACCCATCGGTGTCAATGAGAGTACATGTGCTGTGGGGTCGTCGCATCTTTATGTGGCCAGAACAAACTGTGTGCATATACCTCAACTGAGAGGCGTGTCTGGGGTTTGTAAACACCACCAGGAAGTGAGCGTTCAAACGGAGTTTCTGATGCTCTTTTGTTTTTTGCACAATGTAGATGACGCTGAGTCGTCCATTACTACCTTTGGTAAAGAGCCGGGTGACCCGAGCATTGGTTCCACCATGAGATCATCGACGATGATCAAGGAATCCTGTTCCAAGTTGACCAGGGTTTGCAGCCCTTTCATCAAGGAGACATTGGGCATCGTCGCATACACTGTCTGCCATTCTCCATAATGACTCGGGCGATGGATGGTGTAATCATGCTGTCGACATGTCGAATAAGCTCCTGGACGAAATGCTCCTTGCCAAGCTATCTCGTCAGGCCCGAAATGAGGCAGAAGAAGGGATGTTGTAAGCTGGGGATCCATGGCTAGAGTTGTTTCTGCTGGCGTGGTAACTCGTTGTCGTAAATCTGGTATGGGCCGAGGAAACAATTAAGATGACCCCCTTTGGTTCTACTCTGGTGAGATCTCTTGGTGCGGAGGTCGGTTGTACCGTGGTAGGCTGGTTCGTCACCGATTGAGGGAGCGTCTGTACTCAGTTGGGTCTGAGGGTCGGAGTTAGCGTGCAGGCGGTCGGTTGGCTCATGATGGGGTCGGTGAGCGTAGCCATGTCGATGTCTGACCTGCCGTCAAGGGCGGAGAGTTCCCCGTAGCAGGGTGATCGCCAAGTCATACATCACACCCACGAGGGCTAAGGGTGTAATCCCAGCACACACTTGAAGAATAAATCTGAAGGCCGACCAGAAGATAGTCCTGTCTGCATTAGAACAGTACGTTATTGATTGGTCTAAGCGAGAAAAAGTTGAACCTACAGTACTCGCTGATTGGCTGGACCTCACCAAGAGCAAGGTCGTTGAAACAATCCGCCATATTGACAGAAGTACTCTTCCCCAAGCAAAACAAGTACTGAGAAACCTCAATTCGCAAGAAGTTCTAGCAAATCTCCAGAGTAAATTCGTCATAGTCCCAGCAGACAAAGCTCCGAATAATATAATATTCATATGTAAATATTACTATTACCAGGTGCTGGTTAAAGAATTGAGTGTAGACATTTCTTCATCAAATACGTCTACTTACTCCCAAACTGCATTTACTCTGGAAGATTTATTTAACAACCACAAAAAGTTTCTCAGGGAAAGAGGTATTTGTCTTCCAACCAATCATAACGACATACCAAAAATATACTGGACTCCCAAAATGCATAAATCACCATACAAAGCTAGATTCATAGCTGGTTCTAGAAGCTGCACCACCAAGCTTCTTTCAACACTATTGACGAGGGCCCTTCAGGAGGTAAAAGCATTTTGGGAAAGGTATTGCGCCACTATTTCTAAGAACTCTGGCGTGGAATATATGTAGATATTGAAAAACTCAAAATGTCTTACGGAAGAACTTGATGCTAAAGGTCACATACCGTACCGACATGTATCCACATGGGATTTCTCGACTCTCTATACTACAATCCCTCATCAGGACCTTATTGACCGTATTAATAGTATCTGTGTTCAAGAAAACTGATCGTAGATATATTAATGTCGGAAGCCATAAAGCATTCTTTAGCTCGACTACATACAAGAGATATCATTCATGGGATGTTTCTTTGTTTATAGAGTTGCTTGAATTTCTCATTAAAAATATCTATGTGAAATTTGGCAACACAATATATCAGCAGCATATAGGTATTCCAATGGGTACTAACTGTGCACCCCTGTTGGCTGACTTGTATCTGTTCTCTTATGAATATGACTATATGCAGGCGCTTTCAAAAACCGATCCATTCAAAGCCCGTTCCTTCTCATTCACCAAACGCTATATAGACGATCTTCTCGCTGTGGATAATCGCTATATAAATGACCCAGTGAAGGATATATATCCACCTTCACTGGATTTGAAGGAAACTACAGATAGCCCTACAGGCACATCTTATTTAGATCTCTATCTCTATAAAAATGAAGCGGGCATTCTCTCTCGTCGACTTTATGACAAAAGAGATGATTACAATTTCGACATCGTAAACTATCCCTTTTTGGATAGTAATATTCCAGTGGGACCTGCATATGGCGTATACGTATCTCGCTTAGTAGCATTTGCTAGATCGTGTGTTAAATGTGATGATTTTAACCAACGTCACAAAACATTGTTGCAGAAACTTATAAAACAGGGCTATTCCGCCAAGCGCATCCACTCAAAGTTTCTCAAATTTGGCGATACATATCGCATGCTGATAGCAAACTACGAACGTAGCGTGCAAGATCTATGGCGCTACGTTGCGTAACTTGTGTCTAATTCCGCTTAACCCGGGGCTAGGGGCCGTATGAACCCATGTACTGCAAGATCCTCATGGTACTCATATGAACAGTCACAATCAAAGCGTGACTGAGATACATCATTCTTTAGATGACGACTTTACAACGAATATTATGGATTAAGAATACTGATCAGCGATACGGATTTGATATTTTTGGAACATCATGATGTCTTGCCGGCATCATTGAAAACCGTTGACCGCTTCTCTCTTGCAGGAAACAAGCTTATGTTTATCTATACTATGATTGTCTTTTTGAATTTGGTGCTAATACTGTTATATGGAATATGAAATAGGTCTTTGGATTATGGACGCGGATATTCTCTAATGGACGACGGCTGGATTATGAATGACGGACTAGACGCTTGTAATTTTCGGGTTTCAGCGACAGCCCACCAATGTCTATATATGATATTCAGGATGTGTTCCACGCGGAAGAAATCTGCGGTGGAGTTCACGACTGGTTGTAACCCGAAGATCTTCCAGTTGATACGCAATGAGATGTCATGAGAATGTGTTCATTGCTCCAGTTGAGGACATACGAGTTTTCGAACTTGCCCTTGACTGCTGATCTGTACTTGGTCGCTACACTGGAAATTATATGGATGTGGACGTTGCAGGGTTTGGATGGTATACAAGGCAGCTCAGACCTGGGTTTCATTGCACTTGGTGATAGTGTGGCGATAGGCCCGATTGTAGCTGTCCATGGGTTTCGACAACACATCGCCGTGCTGCACTGTATTCTTGACAGTAAAATGTTTGCACATGTGGCCATTGACGGTGCGATTGAATCTGTTGATGAACGAGGCCTTGGCCTCATTGTTTTTACTATTAAAAGAGCCGGTCTGCAATGTCCCTATGTCTGCCTGTCACAGATAGCGTCCGTGAACACCGTTGTAAGTGGTTTGGAACCACCAAACTTGGTCCACATATATGATGAGACAATACCTACATGATGGTACCACTAGCTCCGTGATCCACCGCTAGGAGTCGAATAGGTAACTGGCATCTGAATAATCAACTGGGCTGGTAGACATCCTTGCAAGTAGTTTAGAGCTACCAATCTTGGTACATATATACTACGAGACAATACCCACATGTTGGTACCGTTAGTTCCGCGATTCATCGCTGGGGGCGAATAGGTATCTGACATCTTGATAAGTAACTGGGCTGGTAAACATCCATGCACGTGGTTTAGAGCCACCAAACTTGGTACACATATACTACGAGATAGTACCTACATGATGGTAGGATTAGTTCTATGATACAACGCTACGGGACAAATGGTTAACTGGCATATGAATAATCAACTTGACTTGTAGATACCCTTGCAAGTGGTTTAGAGCCACCGGACTTGGGACACATATACCGCCAGACAGTACCTACTTTATAGTACCGTTAGTTCCACGATGTTTTTTCTCTCTCTCGCTGTCCTAAGTGACTGAGCTGTCACAGATAGCGTCCGGGGACACCCTTGCAAGTGGTTTAGAGCCACCAAACTTGGTACACATATACCATGAGACAATACCTACATGTTGATACCGTTAGTTCCACGATCCACTGCTTGGAGGCGAATAAGTAAACTGGCATCTGAATAATCAGCCACCCATACAAGTGGTTCAGAGCCACCAAACTTGGTACACATATACTAAGACACAATACCTACTTGACGGTGCCGTTAGTTCTGCGATTCACCGCTAGGGGGCGAATAGATATCTGCCATCTGAATAAGCGACATCCTTGCAAGTGGTTTACAGCCACCAAACTTGATACACTGGGAGACAATACCTAGATGTTGGTACCGTAAGTTCCGCGATCCACCGCTAGGGAGCGAATAGTTAACTGGCATATGATTAATCAACTGGGCTGGTTGACACCCTTGCAAGTGGTTTAGAGCCACCAAACTTGGTACACATATATATCACTAGACAATCTTTTTTATGGTACCGTTAGTTTCACGATGGTTTTTTTCTGCTCTCGCTGTCCTAAGTAACTGGGCTGGTAGACATCCTTGCAAGTGGTTTACAGCCACCAAACTTGGTACACATGTACTACAAGACAATATCTACACGATGGTATCGTTGGTTCTGCGATTCACCGCTAGGGGGCGAATAGGTATATCTGCCATCTGAATAAGTGACACCCTTGAAAGTGGTTTACAGCCACCAAACGTGGTACACATATACTACATATACCAGTTCTGCCTGGAGTGGGTGTATGTAAATTTAGGATTTGCCCCGAAAGTATAAAAAAATGGAACACGGACTTTACCACTACAATAGAGGAACTCCCATATCAACCTTGTCCAAAAGGGCTAATATCGGTCCCCGGGCCTATCGAAGTGTGGGTGCATGGGTGGGTGCATGTAAAATGAGGATTTGTCCCCGAAAATATAAAAAGCGGAACACGGACTTTACCCCTACAATAGGGGAAAACTCCTATCAACCCTGTCCCAAAGGGCCAATATCGGTCCCTGGCTTATCGCGGTCTGCCTATCAAGTCATGGGTGGGTGCATGTAAAATGCGGATTTGTCCCCGAAAATATAAAAAGCGGAACACGGACTTTACCTCTACAATAGGGGCTTGTATTATACAATATACGGCAAAATGCCTGTATGAGGTATGGGGGGTGGTAATTTTTGTTTGTGAGTGGGATCCGACTGGACTGTATCGTCCGTTTTCATCATTTTGCGCTGGCCGTAGTATAGAAAGCAGGCATTCTGGGGATTCGTGGAGGTATGTTGAGTGATTGAGGGCCCATACCTGGTCAAATGGACCCTGTGAGGTATCAGTTTTACATCCGGGTCCTCATCTTACATTTAGAAGTAGTATAGAAAGCAACAAGTTTGGGGCTCCGAGCTCCTGCCTGCCTCATCCCCGAGCTCCGAGCTCCCGACTACTCCATCCCCGAGCTCCGAACTCCCGTCGTTACGCCTTAACGCCCGTCGTTACGCCTTAACGCCCTAGCATAACGCCTTGACGCCATGATGTACACAGAAAAACAACAACAACAAGGATGAGAGATGAGAGAACAACAACAACATGTTTTTTTCATATGGTTTATTCTCCCCTCCAGTACATCATACCCACGATGGGAGAGCCGCGTTGGGTATGTTTACAATTCAAGAAGACTCTTGTCTAATCAAAGGCCGCCATTTGGCGCTGTATCAGTCATATTCGTTCTTGCCCGTTACTGCGTTAGATGTATTCTCGGCTGCTCTTGTCCAATCAAAAGTCGCCGTTTCAGAAACTTTCATCTTTTCTCGGTGTGACCTAATCGTCGTCGGGCAGGCCTGGATATTGTTCGGGCAGCATGTCCTGAAAGAGTTGTTTGCGCATCCTGATCGCATTTTCCAGGGTCTCAGTGGGTGGTAGTCCCATATCCTCTTCCAAGTGACGCTTGGTCTTCATGATGGACTTGTGCGTGGGATCGCCTTTCATTTCAAGTGGTAGTAAGGTATACTGTTCATAGATCGCCATGGCTGTTTTCCTGATGCAGGGGCGCATTTGGGTGTACGCCTGTTGTAAGTTATCCTGTCCGGCGTTCTCGATCGCTGCAGCATGAGTATTGATAGCTGCTGTCACAATACGATCCCAGAAGGAAGGTTCTGCCTCACTTTCCTGGTATGTAGGCTGACTATCTGAGGTCAAGCGCTCCGTATCAGTATATAAACTCTCGGCAATCTCACTTTCCTGGGATGTAGGCTGACTATCTGAGGTCAAGCTCTCATTATCAGTAGATAGACTCTCATCAATTTCTGTATCGGCTTCTTGTGCCTCGGAGTCTTCAATCCCATGTATATTTTTCTCGTGTCGCATCATATCGTAACGTCTGGTGAACGTGCGTTGGCACTCAGAGCAAGTATAAGCCATATTGCTGGTTGAACGTCGACTGTGCGTGTTTTGGCAATACACTTGCTTTTATAGACAGTAACGCCCGTCAACGCTTAGCTTAACGCTTCAACGCCCTGGTGAACTAGCTCAGAAGCCCTGATTTTCATGGAATTGCCACCAATACATTGAAATGCAGTGCCGCCCATCAACGCCTGTCGTTACGCCTTAACGCCCGTCAACACCCGTCGTTACGCCTTAACGCCCGTCTCAATACCTTAACGCCCTATCTTTATGCCTTAACGCCCGTCTCAGCGTCTTGACGAGCGATAAGGGGCTTTTGGAGGCCAATTAACCTTTGAACTCTGAGTGCACTTTCAGTCACGTGACCGGAAGTGACCTTTGACCAATTGACCGGAAGTGACCTTTGACCCTGCGCTGCTCGGAAGTGACGTCATCGTACGCAGGCGCACACACACATCCCTGGTGCACCCACACCCTGGTGTACCCTATAGCCCGTACGGTATGTGTGTGTGCGCCTGCGTACAATGACGTCACTTCCGAGCAGCGCAGGGTCAAAGGTCACTTCCGGTCACCTGGTCAAAGGTCACTTCCGGTCACGTGACCGAAAGTGCACTCAGAGTTCAAAGGTTAATTGGCCTCCAAAAGCCCTTTATCGCTCGTTAAGGCGCTGAGATGGGCGTTATGGCGTAAAGATAGGGCGTTAAGGTATTGAGACAGGCGTTAAGGCGTAACGACGGGTGTTGACGGGCGTTGAGATGGGCGTTAAGGCGTAACGACGGGCGTTGACGGGCGTCACTGCATTTCGATGTATTGGTGGCAATTCCTTGAAAATCAGGGCTTCTGAGCTAGTTCACCAGGGCGTTGAAGCGTTAAGCTAAGCGTTGACGGGCGTTACTGTCTATAAAAGCAAGTGTATTGCCAAAACACACACAGTCGACGTTCAACCAGTAATATGGCTTATACTTGCTCTGAGTGCCAACGCACGTTCACCAGACATTACGATATGATGCGACACGAGAAAAATATACATGGGATTGAAGACTCCGAGGCACAAGAAGTCTATACAGAAATTGATGAGAGTCTATCTACTGATAAGGAGAGCTTGACCTCAGATAGTCAGCCTACATCCCAGGAAAGTGAGATTGCCGAGAGTCTATATATTGATACGGAGAGCTTGACCTCAGATAGTCAGCCTACATACCAGGAAAGTGAGGCAGAACCTTCCTTCTGGGGTCGTATTGTGACAGCAGCTATCAATACTCATGCTGCAGCGATCGAGAACGCCGGACAAGATAACTTACAACAGGTGTACACCCAAATGCGCCCCTGCATCAGAAAAACAAGCATGGCGATCTATGAACAGTATACCTTACTACCGCTTGAAATGAAAGGCGACCCCACGCACAGGTCCATCATGAAGACCAAGTGTCACTTGGAAGAGGATATGGGACTACCACCCACTGAGACCCTGGAAAATGCGATCAGGATGCGCAAACAACTCTTTCAGGACATGCTGCCCGAACAATATCCAGGCCTGCCTGACGACGATTAGGTCACACCGAGCAAAGATGAAAGTTTCTGAAACGGCGACTTCTGATTGGACAAGAGCAGCCGAGAATACATCTAACGCAGTAACGGGCAAGAACGAATATGACTGATACAGCGCCAAATGGCGGCCTCTGATTGCCCGGATGTAAAACTGATACCCCACACGGTCCATTTGACCAGGTACTGGCCCTCATTCACTCAACAAACTTCCACGAATCCCCAGAATGCCTGTTTTCTATACTACGGCCAGCGTAAAATGATGAAAACAGACGATACATTAGTCCAGTCGGATCCCACTCACAAACAAAAATTACCACCCCTCATACC
>JAVTVY010046018.1:0-21135 GCA_036873755.1 Hanleya hanleyi
GGTGTTTTATCCTGTTTTATGAAGTTCGGAGTTCCTCAAGGCTAAATTCTTGGACGGCTCATTTTTTTAATATTTTTATTTATTAATGATCTTCCAAATGCATTAGTACACTCTCGTATATCCATGTACGCGGATGATTCCAAAATTCTCAAAGAGATCGCCACACTGTATGACTGTCTTTTGTTTGAGCGAGATGTGTGTAATGTTGCCATATGGTGCTCCAACTGAAAACTCGCGATAAACACACTGAAATGCTATTGTATCACCTCAAGACAAAGAAAAATCTTAATGTGCACAATTATCTTTTAAATGACCTTGTTTTAGAAAGAGTAAGTCAAATGAAGAATCTAGGTGTTCTTTTGTCATACAATCTCAACTTTGGTAGTCACGTTGAAAATGTATGTTCCAAAGCATTTCGCATCGTTGGTTTTATCAAGAGGACATGTACAATTTTGAATCTGTTGGAAGTTTACTTTCTCTATTTGTTTCTCTTGTGAGAAGCAACTTCGAATACTGTTCCGCTGTCTGGACTTCCCACGCCGTTTGTCACATTGGCCACTTGGAGCGCATTCAGAAGAGCTTTTAAAATCCTTATATTTTAAAGCTAGAAAGAGTTCCGATAATGTTACCTATTTACAGATGTGTGGAGATTTTAACTTACAGACCCTTAGCCAACGGAGACTGATTGTAGATCTGTTTTACAGGATATTGTCAATGCACGTTTTAACTGTTGTTATCGTCTTAGATTCCATTTTACTCTTCCTCAAGGAGATTTCGTAACTCTCTGCCATTTTATATACCCTTTTCTAGAATCGATCGTAGAAAACACTCGTTTGTTCCTCGTGTTTTTAGACAATATAATTATGTTGTAACCTGGTGGACGTTGATCTTTTCACCTTCAAGTTTTAAGCGGTGTATCAATAGTTACTTTTACAATATATACAACTAATTTTATTTATTGAAACTCTCATTCATGTAAACTCATATAAATATTGTTTTACGAATGTTGTATATGTTTTATTTACCTATATTCCACGATGCTTCTTAAATTATACGTACAATATGTATATTAAATATCCACCTTATGTACCCTGTGTATAGCGGTTCAAACTGTGTAAACTTGCGAGCTTGCGAGCATAGTTTACACGTAGTCTGAACCACATCATTTCACAGCTTTTACCCCGATGAACCTGCAAAATGCGGAAATCAATCCTTATAATTCTTCACTCTCATTTATCAGTTGATCTGTGCATATTTTTTATTGGAAGAAAGACGTTTACAGATATCTTTAGAGATGAATTTGACCCAGTCATCCGTAGGACGGCTGACATGCAAGTGCCCTCTTCACTGACTTCTGGATATGTATCGCTGTGCTTGTTCAGTATAACGAAGCCGAATACAGATACTTTTTTTAATGAACAGATTTATTCCACATGAATATATCATTTGATGAATATATCATAACTCATAATTGTTCAAACATGGAAATTAAAAATACATTGAACTAGAAGTATTCTCTACCACGGACTGCAGCAAGAGAGTCAACTTTAAACTTATTCAACAGTGAGCGCTGGCGCACGTGACATTGCTATTTTTGTACAAGCCGATGCTATAAACGAAGAAACGGCGCGGGAAACATGTACGCTTCAAAAGTTGGAATAAATTCATAATTTAGGGACAAAATAATTTACCAAATTAGACGTCACCTGAACAAAGATGAATCTGAATAAAAATACTTTGGACAATTGAAGATGACTGGATATAATAATCAACAAATGAATCGGGTGAGGCTGTCAAACGTCAGCGTGAATGTTTGTGCCGTACCACTCCCTATACACTGGGTCTACGTACCTGCACTCCGTAGCTCATGTGCATTTCATATTCCCACTCACCAGGCGTTCAGTTGTAAATAAATTGTGGAACTGTTGATTTTTTTTATTATCTGCGAGGTCTTTAATAAATTACGACGTTAGTGTCATGCATTTGTGGGCGTGTACTGTTAACGTTCCGTCCTGAATTCTATAGGTCAAAACCAGTCGGTACGAGAAGCCGCATCGTCTGCTACAAAAGTAGTTCGTCAAGAAACGTGTAAACTTCGAAATGCAAAGTTTATCGACTTAGTTTATCGTACACTTTTCAATTTCAGATCATGTGATGCTATTTTGGCCAATGAGAGGAGATATATGGTCACCGGTTTCAGAGTGTGGAATTATAAATAAATAAACAAACCATAAGGACATAGGAAAACATGAATATATTTCTTTCGGCCGTCATTTGGGGTAACTTTGATCAACATGAAATGGCACGTAATGTTCAATGTTAGATATAATCACTCAATAAACAACACCCGAGATTGACAACTTCATCAACGCTAGCTCGACGAAGAGCCCTTCATTGATTCTATTGAGGGAGTTTGACCTTTCTGATGAATAATTAACCTACAATATTATCCTGTAGCGTCCAATAAATATATATTTTTTGGTAATCAAATGAATATTCCGAGTTTCTGGATGAATTAATCTCGCATACGGGTTGATTCCAAGGGACGGGGGATTCTTGTCGAGGCCGTATGTGGTTCCTGTGGGTTGAACTAGGTTGTCGTCGTGCACCTATGGGTACCAATAGTGCTCAGCCCCTCGGAGAGCTTGTCGTAAGAGGCGACTAACTGGGGCACTCGTGGAGTTTCTGGTGTGAAAAGAAGTAGGACCCCACCCTTGGGGTCCCGGGTGTTAAAAGGAATCGGACCCTACCCGTGTGGTCTCCGGAACAAGGTTAAGAAAATCACTGGAAAACAATTGTTTGTAAGAAAATGGAAAATCGAGGTACTGTACCGGTCAGGAATCTTTTACTTTCCTTGCATGTATTTTCTAATTGTCCTGTGACCTTTAGATAGTTTCGACGGTTAGTGGTCCAAGGCCCATACTGTGGACATCGGTATCGAGATCTACTCTTGGAGCGGACTGTCTATGTGGCTTAAAATTATTAGATGCTTTATATGTGTTACGCTTACCTGTTCAGCCATTGTTCCGATTATAACCAAATGTCCTGATCGTCTTTGACAGCACGATTGCGCATTTGTCCAGCTCTTGGAAGAGTAAATGATGGAGTAGCAGCTGTCACCCCATCCCATTGTACGATTGTCTCCACTAGGTTAAACAAATGAAACAACACATGATGCAATTAGCCGACATTAGTTAGGAAATATATTGATTGAAATTTCTTAAGCGTGGTGGGCTGAATGACTTTTCTCAAAAGATTAATCTTTCTTTCAACCCAAGTTGAGCCGTCTGAGTTCGAAAATGCTGGAATGCAGACTGAATTCTGTGTTTTAGACTCTTCAAATGAAAAAAAATGGCCGCCAAAATGGCTTAAATGAAATACGTGGTAATTTAAATATTTAGATTGTTAGACTTTCCCTGAAGTATATGTTCCTTGGAAGAATTCATTCCATTCCAATATATTCTAACAATATATTACATAGTGGCTGAAGATGGTACTGAACTCAAGGAGAGATACAACAGAGACCTCGCATCGCACTTCTGGGTTAATTGGATGCTGTTCTGTGACCATATGATATATAGATTAAGCTAGAATAGCAATGGAGATAGTCTGCCTCCCGAGTACGTAGTAAGAACAGTTGTGTTGTAAGAACAGTTGTGTTGTATTATCTGAGGTTTTCTTTGTTATGGGAAAGCGCCTTAACGGATCATTCACTGTGAAAGCTGCTGATGCACATGATACATATTAAGATTTTCGTTCAGCATATGGGTGGAAACCATCATGCTGGTACTCGAAATTTCCGTTTGCTTAGGCTTTCGTTGATTTTTAACGTTTTTCTTTAAGTTTGGCTGGGACTATCAAAATGACTGATACTCAATCCTATTCGCCAGTACTCTAGATGCAGCGAACAAACGGTTACCTTAAATGATCTGGGCACATGCAGAAATATGAAACATTAGTTTTTCGAGATGGGGACATATTTCCGCATTTAAGTTGATTGCTGGTATTTTCATCTGTATCTGAAAGATAGTAAAAAAAGTTAAAACCACTCAATCACAGCGCGACATGTACACATGACAGTGTCATCATATCTCGAATTACCATGGCTCAGTCATCCAAAACAACTTTACATTATAACTTCCTCGATCCACAGGTGGGCTAGATGTGAACTATACAAATGAAACACGTTTCATTTTGCCAGTACACTTTGCATGTAGGCTAACAACAATGTATACGAACAATTTAAGCAACTGAAATGACGATCTACGGCGCGCTTATTTTCCTAGAAAGACGATTGTTCGGTCTGGATGAAAATGTTTTTCGTCTTGTTTGGCTTGTAAACGGGGAATACAACTTCCCTGTGTTTAAATGAAACAATACCATATATTGAATTTTCGCCCGCAAACTGTTCACCAAAGTCTATTAGCCTTCCGGTTGCTTAACACCACCTGGGCGGACTAAACGACAGGTAGACAGGGAACAAGGAAACTTGGTAAATGAATAAAGTGGTTTAGCTATGAGGCAAAACCTTTCTCTGCTTATAATCTTGTGGGGTTTTTATGTTTGTGCTGATTACGAATCGGACATGCATTTTGAGATATTGGCATTTTGTTTGTTTTTGGGGTTGCATACTTTTCTGCAGACTGCATAATAGTCGTTTCGAACGTGGCAGTTAACCGAAACATCTCAGTCCGAATTTCCCCTCCCTCTTATTATTTACAATGATATGTAGAATGCCAAAATGCATGGTGAACTTCTGGGAAGGATTAGTATACCGTATTTGACTAGGATGGTTAATTGATGTTCAGGTCAATTTTCGTCCACTTTCCTTGATCGATCCTGAACTAAACAAATTAAGAACGTTAAACTTCAACAAGTTGTGGTTGATCATACTGAGGTCATTTCCAACCCTCTGTAAAGAATAGCGTGGTCATATTCAAATGGCAGCAGTGATGGGTCATCTGCTCGTACATTGTACGTACTTGTCTACTTTGGACTTTCCCTTAAGGATAGCTGGACCCTTAGAGGGTCAAAATTTGTCATTTTTTTATTTCTTCATTCAAATATTCACTATTTCCTCTAACATTTGGTGAAAAAATGAAATCAAAATTATAAATAGAAGTGCTTCAATATTAGGATTAAAAGTTTAGTTTCCGAGGCACTGGAACAATTAAACAGATTGCCTTAGCTTGGGCTTGGCTAGTATTATTTTTGTCTGTTAAATTTCCCTTTCCAAAACTCATTTCCGCAGAATTAAGGTAAGCTAATTATCTATTAGTCCTACTTGTTTACATTAATCTACCCCTTCTGATCAAAACCATGCAAACATCCGTATTTTTGTTTCTAATTATAACAGTGACACTTCACTCAGACACCCGCCGTGAAGTGATCTTGTGTGAACAATTCTCAACTGAAAAAGTTTTAGCAAGTTTTTAAAGTTTAAATTGGACTTTAAACCGCCTTGATGAAAAAAAGTTAGTGTAATAGTTATCCAGAATAGCCAGGAATTCGAGTAGGTCCCATTAGACAGATTAAAAATGTATTTCACAATAGAATTCAAGCAAAAAATTTGGAAAAAATTCATCAGATAGCTGGGCACATTTGGCCCGATTTCTAGCCTTTCATTTTTGTACAAAATCCGAGACTTAAACGTTTATTTCTCGAAAAGTATCCACGCTACGCTTTTGAAATTTGGCATGCTTGTTACTTATAAGGTGATCTAGTAAACTCTATCTCACTTTTTGTAAGTTCGGATTAGTTTTTCAATTATTCAACTTTTAAGACAAACGTCCGTAAAATAGTAAGTTTTTCAATTTATTTTACTAAAATAGCTGTAAAAACAAAACCAGGCAAAAATTAAAAAAAAATAGATAAAGTTTACTAGTTCGAATTGTCTCCTATCAAGGTATACCATCAAAGTTGAAGCAAGACCAAAAGCTATTATAAAATTTCAATTGAAAAATGGACGCTATTGTTTTCATTTTAATGTTTTAGAATTGGAATATTTTCTACACAGTAGCATCATGTACTTGGAATCCCTACGATATACGCTTTCATAAAATATATAGTTTATTATGGTTATCTTGTATATTTATTTATACAGACGACAAATTGTCACGGGGGTGCAAAAACTACTTCTAAGGGTACAGCTATCCTTAACCATATCAGACCTGGGAGAAGAATAATGCCCCGCCCCTCACCAAACTTTCTGTGGAACAACAAATACTTGAGAGCTGAGACTCCGTGAATTTGCAGTTCACCATATTGTGGTTATTTTGAGCTTATCTTCATACCCCTCGAGCAGAGGATGCTGGGTAAATTCAAAATGGCGACCAGAGGTATCAGAAAACTGATGTCTTCGTCAGTTTTCCTCAAAATTCCTGATTTTCTGCAAGGAAAAGTGAGCAAAAGCTATTTCATTTCACATCAAGATTATTATTATTGTCATGCATTTTGGCAAAAAACCCCACACAAATAAAACAAATCGAAAATCTGACCGAAAAATAAAATCGTCCGAAAAACTTTTTTGAGAATGACGTCACTGTGACGTGATCGTGATGGCTATCTCGGATATTTTTACATTTACTAGTAGAGTTTGACACAAGGGTATATTGTGATAAATTTCAGCTACCTAGCTCAAGGCGTAAGAAAAATATTTAGGGCTTTAGGTGGCCGAAATGATCACTCTCAAGCCTGTATAGTTCTCAAATCGGTCAGGTGTTTCGAGATCAATTGCATATTCACCCCGAGCCAAGCTTCTTGAGTTTGATTTGAATCACATGTATATGAAATTCACATTTTGTTACATTTTGTATTTAACTTGGGGTAATTTTCGTAGTTAAAAGTACTACTGTTGAGACTATCGATCTGTTCCAAATTTAGTTTCATTGCGTTCATGTTTTATTCTTCAGTTTTTTGTGATCAGAGTTCTGCACATCATCTGTAAATACAGACCTTTTGGTCTTTGATATATGTTGGCATTTGTGGGAAGTTGATGCTGGGTCGACATCGGGCCTTACAGACTAGTCTTTTGTGCTAAATGCCGTCATTTACATCTGACGACGATACAACTCACCAATCTCCAATGTACGAGTTGTCACAGCGAAACAACTCACCAATTACCAGTATACGAGTTGTCAGAGCATTTTCATCATAGCTCTCTAGATTTGTATCTAATACCGCTTATGCCGGTGCTAGGGGCCGTGTGGTCATATCATCCAAGTTGCCACATGAACAGGTACAATAAAAGCGTACCTGAGATACAACACATATCACGAATCGTTAGATTATTGGTATGTGCTTTAGAATAGGTTAACCAGAAGGCTATTCTGTGAAGTCATGTGACGCAGTCAGTATGTCGGCACCTCTTCCCACTCCCTTATATGTGTTGTAATTTGCTCCATAACGATACATTTGTACATTCGCGTGAATCAACTTGTCCGAATTGGATGAGCATCGCCAAAATTACGTAAATTTCATATGACCAGTCATAACCGCCATCTGGAATTTATCAGTGAATTTTCGCACAAAAAGCTAAAATAGGATGATTATCAGGACAAAATGATAACTGTGATGAAATGGAAGTCGGCTTTGATGAAATTTAGCTGAATATCTCGAATTCTAGAGGAAAGCGGGAGACCAGAACTTTAGGCCGACCTGTCATTTCTAATTGAGCATTGATAATTTACAAGGAATGATAGTAATAAAAAATCAAAATGACCCTGAAAGTACACGCCAGATTGTTTCCACATTAGGTTTCGAGAAAACCGTATTTTAATGTGTGGAAATGTCTCAACTTTTGTGAGAAATATGGAAATATGGAAATATAGCAAGCTTCAGATTTCGTTGATGATCCGTCATGTTGTATTTAAACAAGGTGTTCCGCGCGGAAAGTTATGTACAATCTCCAGATAACTCCGTCATTTCTGCCATTTTCCGTTAGAACATCATCCCTACATCCCTACATATAATTAGGTACGCATTCTAGACGCTTGTATTTGAAAAGTTTGACCTCCAAATATTAACTTATTCCCGATCGGTCAAGGAGAATCTACGATAATGGACTAAAAGTATAATCCGTAGAGGTGGTTTAATATGTATATAGATAAACAAGTTCGATGAAGTTCGATGTGGTGCATTTAATATACATGTAAGTGAAACGCCAAAGGACGGATGAACAGACTGAGATAGAGAAACATATTATTATTGGCCTGTGAGATTTCGTGACTTCTTGTCCGTTCGCTGGCATCCTTTTCCACTACCGCGCTATGTTGCGTTTAATTGTTCTCTATATGGCTAGATTCTGCAGGTGGACTGTTAGTCGCCGAGGTTTACCGTCCATGCAAATCGTTGTGATTGTAGTTGGAGAATGAAATGTTTGGTGGTTTAAACAATATATTTATTTCAATGAAGAAATAGGGATGGGAGAACAGGCCAGGCCTATGCAAACGCCTCTCCCGAGAGAATATATATAACGGGGGCAGAAAAGAAAGAAATGTTCTGGATTTTCATTACCATGGCCACAGGCACATGATGGATCTTCTGAGAGATGTCGGGAGTACATATGCGCATTTAGCGAGCTACATCCAAGTCTTAACCGCGAGTGCACAATCTGCGCTTTGCGTTCACCAATATAGAAAAACGAAGGCACCGCTTTATCGTCTTTGGATAGTTTATGACAAAAAGAAGGGAATGATGTTGATTCACGAATATTTAATTCCAACGAGTTCCACATGCGGATAACCGATGGTAAAAATGAGTTCATGTAAAGGGCGGTTCTGGCATGTGGGATTATAATATCTGTGTTGTTCCGCAGTTGGTACCTAGCTAAATTTGAAACTGAAGGGGGTACAAGGAAAGAGAGATAATTCGGGGTGCTTTCGTTAACCATTTTGTAAAATAGGCGCAGTTTGTGTCTTTTTCTGCGTACGAACAAGGGGAGAAATCCAGTTTCTTCATACAGGAGAGCATGACTAGTTCCGCGAGTACACCCGGTTATAGAGCGCAGTGCATCCAAATGTTTGGTCGGCATCGGGTCTCACAGACTTGTATTCTGAAAAAGAACTTGCATTCTAATAATATTTTTTCCCAGTTGGGGCCGTTTCTTCAAATTAATGCTCTAATCTAATCCATATAAACGACATCAATTGAAGAAAGAAATGATTCTATGTAAAGAACATCATGATGTCTTGCTGTCATCATTGAAAACTGTTGACCGCATCTGTCTTGCAAAAAAACATCTTGTGCCTGTGTGTAGTTTTCTATTTTCGTTATTTGCATATTTGGAATTGATGCTAACCGTCGCACGAAAAGGGTCTTTTGACTACTGACACGAAAATTATGTTGTGGACAATGACTGAATATTGAATGTAACATAGCTCAACACTTCTCTATCAGATGAATTTATATGTCTATTATATCATTGCTGTTGATTTTTTTTATCTAATAACAACGCTCAGGCCAGTTCTGGGGGCCATATGGTCATGCCATTCAACGGAAAAACGTATGGCTGAGATATTAATCATCACCTGAATCATTTTTGGTTCTTCGTTGCATTATTCAGTCAGAATATTGACCTGCGGTGTCATACGTCCTGTCTGTTCCCTACCATTATATGAAAATATGAAATTCAGGTAAATATCTCCGAAACACTGGAAAATGTCGCTCACATTCAAAATATTCACGATACATGACTAACTACAGAGGCAGTTTGTAACTTCTAGTACGCACAGAAAGAAAGAAGAATTCCCGAAATATACTGGTCATGAGAAAATGATCCATACAGACGGACAAATGATAACACAGATGAGATAGAAATAAATAAGGGCAAGGGTGTTCCAAATAAATATTTGATTGTTAGTCCTCGATTTCACAAAAGCTTTCTGTTGCGTTTTTCTATTATCGTTTAGACGTAACAAGAGAAGCATGGGTAAATTCAAAATGGCGCTCCTGGGGTACAAGTAAGTGAAGTTTTCGTCATTTTTTTTCAAAATACTTGCTTTCTGCTGATAGCGTGTAGTAATTTTGTTTCACATCAGATTAGTATTTGCTAATTTATCATGTATTATTTGCGAATAAAATCACATAAATAAAATAAAACTTTCTATTGAAAAATGACGTCACTGTGACGTCATCAAAGTGACCAGCGTGTATGTTGCTGCATTTTCTGGTAGAAGTTCACAACACAGGTATATTGTGTAAGTTTCAGCCTCTTAGTTTAACACTACTTGACCTGGGGGCCATTATGCCCCGCCCTCCCTACCAAACTTTCTCCCTTTATAGTGAGTTTCAGCCCCTAGCTCAAGGGGTAAATAAAATATTTAAGGGGCCGAAATGCCAACACCCCCCGCCCCCAGTCCGAAAAAGCCTAGGCCAGATAGGCTTAAGGATTAAGCCAAATATTTATTATGTGGGGTGGAGAAATGATCCAAACTCCCCTGCTCACTATAGGTCCAAAAGGCTCAGCCCAGGTAGGATTAAAAATACATTACATTATAGAGAATCCGTCCAGTTGTGTATGCTCGGCTGTCTGACTATTAAACTCACCTGCTACACTGCTATATACCCACGTGACCGTAAACATGACCACAATAAATACGGAGAATTCATCTAGATGGATAATCATTATCTTGAAAACAACAACGGATATAATTTGATGGTATATGGACTGAATACTAACAACTAAGTGCTACCACTTCTCTACCATTCATCACGACTGCAATGTAGTTCGTATATGATCGAGCGAAATGTTCGCATGACGTGAACGCGTATGAATGAGAACACGTTTACATTGAACCTCCCGGAGCAGTTTCGAAAACTATATATAATATTTTATATTTCTTATCTGACACGATTCAGTGCAAGGTCTATTGAGATAAGGAAGTAAAATTGTTTGCTATGATAAAGCCGATCTCCTGATTATATACCTGATATATATAGACCAGGGCCTAGTTGGACGAAGGCCTTCGTTCACACATACCCGATTGAGTAAATATAATTCGTCACAATGACTGACATTGACACAAGCAATCATTCCGTCAAATGTGAAACAAAATATCCCACCCACAAGAACATTTTCTATAAATAGTAGTGTAAGAGGTATAGTAAGTTAGTTTCAACCTTTCGATTATAGACAAATGTGTCTGTTTCGGGCGTAAAAAACCAGAACGATCAAATATTTCCTGGATTCCTTTCAGGCAAAATTAGGTTAGCTGCGGTCTGCAGCAGGTAATCATGTGATCACATGCATGTAGTGTTTATCTGGACTATATTTTGACCTGTAGTGATGATAGACAAGATAGATATACTGGAACCAGGCTGGTAGTACATCTAAATTCGAGACGGTCTATATCATGTAAATGGTTAAATATAAGAAATATGTATATGAGAGAAACATCATGTATACATGCATTTAAGAGTAAATATGACAGATTCTATTAAAATGTACATGTGATAAATGTAATTCCAACTGTACGCAGTACAGGTTTCATGGAGAATATTCTTGTTAGGGAGCATTTCTGAAAAAAAAGTGACTCCGGATAACTCCTGAGCAGAAACTGGCAACTCCTTCCTAGAGCATTCCTGGAAATGAAAAATCGGGTTCCACCTTGAAACCTCCACTTTGTAATGTGTTGGAATAATTGCTCCTCCAGCCATAAACGACTATATGAAAGTTCATTGTTTTGGGTCCATGTCGTGTGTATCGAGTACTCATTTAAATAATGCATCATGGGTATTAATATGACAACCATGTAAGGGAATTTGGAATTTGCTTCTTGACAATGTTTGTCTATTTTGAAGAATTGTCTTCACTCCAGATATTCCAAATTAGTCAAAACCAAGCAATTTTATCAGATACATATCATTGTCAGGTTAGGTTGAGCGTATTAGTATAACGTGCGCCAAACATCGGGAATAATGGAATATCGCAGGTACGACAGCGCAACCATTAACCCTTTCTAATCCAGGAAATGTCGACTTCCCATTTGACGTAATCGAACTTCCCTATAACATTTATTAACAGTTTAGGCCCATTATGTGTGCACTTTTATGATAGTTTTCACGAATTGCATTTTTACACAAAGAAGTTGCACCTCATGTGAATCTTATGTGAGCTCACATACGTAGCACATTAATTACTTCCCCAACGCCAGATGCACATGCGACAAACTTAATTTATAAACAAATTCACAATAAAACTTGCATAGAATGAGTCGAGTGGCGTCTAAAATGCTCGTTTCTGCACTCATTTCTTTTACCATTGAAGATTTTCGCGTGACCATACAGGCTGATGAAGATATACTACATTGCCATACTTTATGTGAAAGGGGTTTAACATAACAAAATTGACATGAAATTCATGCGAGACGCATGCGTGTCATAAATAAATAATAGTGAATAAATATGTACTTTGGTGTACAATTAAAAAGCCCTCAAATCATATGAAAAAAAACATATACAGTACATATGCCATACATATAATTTAAGTCCATCCTCTTTGGTTGAGCTGGTTTTATGCATCTAGAAAAACATCACAGATGTTAGTTATATTCTGTCAACAAACATTTTACTGATATTCGCGTAAAGAGGATCAGACAGTTTTAAGACATTATTGAATGTAAATCGACCGATGTTCCACCTATTTGTTCTATCCACACTGTTGATAGCAACAAAAATTGTCAGAACGCATGGGTTTTCCTTGTCCAACAAAGTAAACTCAAGAATTGCGGCATTAAAATGAAAAAGCCTATTTGAATCTATCATATAACTCGTTTGACAATTCGACTTCAAACTGACCTCTTAATCTATGTTTTGATCTGGAAAGCAGGTTCATTATCACGCGTAGGACGTGATAATAGTCATCTATACTAGGATTGCGTAACAATCTCCTGTATATATTTCTCCTGGAACGACTAGACCAGGTTCTGCATGGGTACCAAACTCTTTTGAGTATGTGTATATGTGTAATTTATGCTTACTTTACTGTGTTGTTCTTATGTTTAAGTTCTTGTGGTAAATGCATGATCAGGTATGGAAATGAAACAATAAAATATGTAAATTGGATTCTGTCCCTGTTTCATGAATTTAAGGGGAAATGAAGGGACGCAACTCTGTCTGAAGAAATACTTGAAACTATAACATTTTTTTCCGTTTTTTGTAATGCATATTTATTGAAATGTCCTAATTATTGAGAACTAGTACATATGAAATAGAGACTCATCCACTTTAAAAGGGCCTCTGGAAGTGAGATAGACAGAAGAGGTAACCAGTCAAGCAATTGCTGGTTCCTAGCCTGAAAGGAACCAGCCTGAAAAAAAATAGTTCGACAAAATGTGTTGTCAGTGTTCTACAGAAATACTGGCACATTCTATTACCATAAGTAATCAAATATAAAATACAGACAAATACACGCATTCATAAAACTTTCAGTAAAGTCTTAACTTAAAAGGAAAATAAGAACTCTTCTCGCCTGAGCACGCAGCATCAATTAACTACCAATTTGTTACAGCGAACAGTCAACCAGTAAATTTCAAAACAAAACAAACAAACAACAACAGTGTAACAATTAGCGAATTATGATTGGCCATGAGACATCAGAAAGATGAAGAAGATTCGACTACAAACAATGTAGGTACGTATATTTATTTCCTGATCATCTTTGTTTCACCACTGGCTGCCTCCCACCACGCCAAGTTATCGTCGCAAAAATAGATTTTACTTCATAAAAACATCAACAAATTTAGCCCAACAAGTTCGACATTTCAGAAATTTATGAATTAGTTTGTTGAACTAGACGCACCCCACCCTAGTTTGGAACTTATAATTTTACTAGGCTTGATTTATTAAAAAAATGTCCGCAAAATTCTGATTTTAAATTTCTGTTCCATGTTAAATATATACAGCAGTGCCTCCTGTTTCACCCTTGAGTCAACAGAACTGTCATGGTGGCATAAACTTGGCTTAACTATTGCAAAAGTATGTAGGGGCTTGTCTGGCCCAGCATTCTCTATGTCCACCATGTTAAAAAGAGTGTGACGAAAGGCTCATTTTAAAAAGTTGTGTGTTTATCCTCACTAGCCATCCCATTTTTCTTGCTGCATGAACATTCGTTTTTTTCTTGACCCGCTTTTTGGCTCATGTAGATTCCTCTGGACATGTAGCATATCTAACACAAGCACGGATTCGCTATGTAGTAGGAATACAAGTAGCATTATCCGAAATTGATATTAAAGCCATCCGTCGTTAATGGAGAATTTTCGCGTCCTCTCTCCAGAAAAGGGTTCGAACGGTTATTTTTATGACTAAATATGAGTATGATTACAAGCCTCTAGTCCGTCATTCATAATTCAGCCGTCGTCTATTAAAGAATATCCTCGTATATAATCCAAATACCTATTCCATATAACAGTAGTAGCACCAAATTCAAAAAGACAATCATAGTATACATATGAGTCAGATATGTTTGAAGAGCTGTTCCTTTTCGGGATAGGTGTTGTTTGCCATCGCCTTGTCGCGGTAAGATTAATGTGAATGGCAGTTTCCTGTTCAGTTAATTAAGCTGATCAACTCATCATCCGTAATCGTTCAGGTTGTTGTATCTTTACCTTTGTTTAACTTCCATTTCCACAGTGTTCCTTGTCGTGTATGTTCTATGTTTGGAGCGAACTACAGAGAAGAACTCCGAGTAACTTCCAAATTGTTATCCAGGTAGCGCCACCTAAGGGAGGATGTTGACGAAATGCAACCCATGTGTGATCATGGGCAATTACCAACCATATATTTGCATTACTTGTCAGGGAGCATTATTCAGTCGATACTTTTGTGTGTAATTCTCTTTATTGTCATCACTGTGTATGGTCTAACGACATTAACGTGGCAGTCATTTCGTAACTATCGGGTACACAGCGCCTTGCTATGGAACTGCTATCGGGTCACTGCACTATCGTCAGCTGTTTGATGTGCCTTGTACTGTATCCTTGTAACAAATTTGGAAACATTACGAGAAATCTTCCTTCTTGTATTCTCCGAAAACGAAATTCAAGTTGGCGTTCCAGAGGCGCCGCCTATTGACGAATGTTGAAGAAATACAACCCCAGGCGATCTATTGTGGCAGGGTATCTATATATCACATATGGGAATAATCTCTCACATTATTTGTAATTTTGTTCGGGAACGTAATTTCAAGTTTGGCCCCAGGAAGCGCCCTCTATAGGCAGATGTTTACCAAAAGTAATCCCAAGTGACATCTTGTAGCAATGTATCCACATTCTTTGGAAGGAATTCGTCAAGTCGTTCCAAGTTTGGGAATAAATAGTTAAATTCTTTAGTCCCTCTCAAGCCCTTCTGGGTGATAACAACCGATTTCACCCACATTTGATTTGTAGCGAAACTGATCATATTCACCAAATGAAGCTCAAGGATTAAAATGAAACGCAGATGAACGAAAGCACTGTTTATATCATATGTACATGTATGCAGAAGTACAATGTTTGCAGACCAGTGTAGCGATACCCATTGTTCCGCACAGACATCATTATATTATTTCCCGTTTATGATTCTAATGACGCTGTACAGTGATTTTTAACTGGAGCCCTGTATGAAAAATCCCATCTTGTACAACTTACTCGCTGGTCGCCAGGATGTTATTGAAAGCTTTATTTTGCACTTGACAAATTATGGACAAAACATGAATACCGGGTAAAAATATATTCATAACATTGACATTCAGTGAACTAATGGTGATAATCAGTTATTTTAATAATGGCAATTTCTGAAAGTATAGCAAATATTTTCGTTGAAGCATATTAGCCATTTGTGATTCTATTCCCCTAATAACATTTTTGAAGTGGACAATTGAGAAAAATGCACAATTTTTACTGCACAGTAACTGCTGTGTGATGCAACCTGAACTAAGTATTATTGAAAATTTTATTTTCCCCATCCCAGGTGTCAATGTAAAATGACTATACATGTTACATGCCATGAACAGGGTGAGCTTACGTTGATATTCAGTTATTTTTATGCTGACACTCTTTCATAAAAAGTATATATTGGTGGAAGCAGATTAGTCAATTGTGGTTCTAATCACCTAATTACAATATATTTTAAGATGGACGACTGTGAAAAAAAATCCTATCGTGTACTATATATCCACTAATTATCAAAATAATATAGAAAACGTTACATTCTAATGTTGATATGATGACACTTTCAAATAATAAATCGATAAATTTTGATAGGAACGAGTTTACCTGATGGTCTTGGACACCGGTACATCTGGGGAAAATGTCCTGACTCCGAGGATAGCAGGTTCTAATTCCTCCAGTTGTCTATATCGTTCATCAGAAACAGTTGTCTATGTCGTGTTCCAGGATCGTACACGATATACATGTAATTCTCAAACATACACCAATAGTATATGCACTACACCAATAAAATGGGCACATCATACAAAGTAGATAATACAAAAAATAACAATACGCTACTGTTCAAATATTTCGGCAAAACTACTTTGAAGCTTCAAGAACCATTTAATCGCATAACTGTTGGCATGCGCCAGGAAACTCTCACTGGAGGGCGTCCAGTAGTTATGTCGGCTTTTTCTTCTCCGCGATGTCTATACCGGGATAAGGTGGTGGTGGTTCTGCGCTTGGTGGGCGAACGGAAGACTTCGGATCCCCAATTTGACTCACGGGACACATCTTCCGAGAACCAGCTGAAAGTACAAGACCACGCCGATAATTATATCTATCTCCCATTTCAGTGTGTATATTGTTCTTCATGAACGAAACGGCATGCTGAGACTATAGCCTATGAACGAAACAATTGTTTTTGATGGGATGTGGGTTTTTTTTATGTCAGATAATGTCAGAAATTCCTTAACTAATCTCACGACAAATATCTCAAAGCTATATTGAACGAATGGAACACCCCTATAAACTTCCCCCGTCAGCCCACCGTCTCCACCAGTCGTTCACGTTATTCTTATATATACTTCGGGTCTGTGATGCATGGCCAATCCGATGTCTCACTATTATGCCTTACCGGTATAAGAATACTTGTACAATATCATAATTCTATTTTATATTACACTGTTTGATTTGATCAATAACTTCTTTATTCCGCTGACTCACCAATTTTTGCGTCGAATATGTCTGTAGAGGCCGGTACCAGAATAACCTTGCCAGATCTTGACGCGATACAAACACACACAACAATGGCGATAATCACACCAGCGAATATGATGGAACCTATCACGGTACCGGCAATCGCCCCGGCTCTGGCAAAACGAAAGTACCACATTTTATTCAATTCATTTGATCAAAGCCTTGTTCACACCAGCAATTCAATACCGACTGGAAAGCACACAACTGAAACCGATCACTTTTTTAACCATACAGGTCGTGCGGAATCATTAGATTTCAGATACTGGGGCCGATTTCATGAAACCTCACATGAAGCAATTTTCGCACTTGATAGTTTAATTGCACTTGAAAACCTCGCAATTGAATCGAGTTTTTGCTTTTCATGAAAGTTCACTTGAACCTGAAATCGCACTTGAGTTCAAGTTCCTTCTCTGGTCGGAAAAAACTGTAGAATAAAATAAAATCTTTATTCTACTTACGTTTGTTTGGGAGGATCGTGCCAGCATATCACGTAATGGAACACTACATCTAAATTGCATAGGACATATCTTACATATGAGTAGGTAAATTAACGATCTTATATATTATACATATACATATACATATTATACATCACCGAATGTCTACTCACGATATGGTATAGATGTCGTGTTCATAACCGTGACTGTGTCTGAAGGGACAGCAATATTGTGAGCCGAACTCACCACAACACGTAGCAGGACAGTAGATATAGTAGTAGTACCCTTGGCTCCATTTGCTGCACTGAACTCCTCTCCTTCCTGACGAAAAATATTCGAGATTATTTCACGTGACTGACCGCGGGTGGATATGCGGATAGATGTATTGCGCCCTCCATCGCACAATGATGAGCACTATTAGCAACTGATTGGATCTCCCTTACAAACATAAACGTGGGGATTGCGTAGGGAAAGTGTGGGGTTTTGGTGGGCGCGTGGGGTTCGTGTGGGGCGAAGCGTGGTTTGGAACTTTCCTCGTGGGGATAGCGTAGGGTTTGTGTGGGGCAGCTGCCCACGGTTATGCAAATTTAGCATAAATATGGGGATTATGTAGGGCTGATGTGGGGATTATGACGGGTGAATGGGCGAGAATTCAAAGTTCGCGTGGGGATGATGTAGGGCATACCTTTATCTGCTATATATTCAAAGTCTAACGTGGGGTTGGTGTAGGGAAAATGAACTTCGGATTTAATCGACTGAGTTGTTTGTAGGGATTAGGTGGGGTGGACTTTTTCCAGCGCTCGTAGACAAAGTCCAATGTAGGGAATGTGCCGGGCTGTACTGAAAGTTTAAGTCCGACGTGGGGATTTTGTTGGGCAAGCATTCTTTCATGCATAGCCTAAGACGATAGTGGGGTTGAAGTGGGGCGATATTTTATTTGCACATATAGTGTGAGATAAATGTGGGGATCATGCAGGCAGACTGTGAACTCTGTTTTCTTAAAAGAATATACAAAAACATTTATATTTTTTTCATGATCCTATAATACTCGAAATGAAAACTATTTATTTAGATTTGTATTTTTTTTATGCATTTTCAATCAAAGTTATTAAAACGTTTTGTGCCGGTGTATCGCGAAAAATTCCCGTCGAATCGACACCATGCATCTTTCACGGTAAACCTCTCGTCGTGAGGTGAAAGAAATGTGTAGCAAAAGATATATTTTTGAAACGGGTATCTGTACAGGTTTAAAAATAACTAAACAGAATCAAATATCGAAGAGATACCGGCAGAGTTATCAAGTGTTGGTTACCATCTCCGGCGTATCCCCCTCATATTTTCGCGGAATATAGGCCGTGCCCATTGCCCTATAGGACTAGGTTTAAAGATTGCTAGAATATCAATTCACTGATCATATGTCATAAGAATATTTTTAATGTAATGCATGAATAGAAGTTCTGTGTCTAATGTATCGCATTCATAAATTTCCTCCGATATATAAGGCTAAATCACGACTATAAATGTGAGCCGTCTTAGGCCATTGCCTATTAATTTGCATGTTAATCGAGTTGTCTCCTTTCATATCAAGACTTTCTACAAGCAAGTTTGCGCGCGCAACATCGGAAGTGGGGCCCGATTGTAAACATTGGCTGCAAGTTGAACTTGGTTGAGTTTTCTTCACCAAAACGTTAAGATGGCGAGTAAATACGAAGAATGGACGCTGGAAGACCTAAAGGATGATCTGAGGAAACGGAAAGCGAAACTATCGGGAAGGAAACATGAATTAGTCGAGCGGTAAGGTGTTTTCAGGTTTTGATTTACATGTCAAATCGTATACCTATTGACGTGCACCCCATTTTCGTGGCCTACACACTTTTCGCAGTATCAGCTGGTATTACTGTTATGACCTAAAAAATGAATTTTTATTTCCGATTTATTTAAAAGTTTCTGTCCCTAAAACGGGATGGATATTCAGACAGCTGGTCGTTTAGGTACAGGGGTGAAATCACCTGTTTTCGAACCAACACGATATTAATTTAATTTTACTGACCGCCAGTTTTAGATTTGATACGGTGATCTGTCTGCTCAGAATATATGTTTATATAGAAACAACAGAGAAAAAGTTCTGTATATGAAACTATTGCAGGCCAGGACTGTTGTTATTATTATTATTGAAAAAAAATGTATGGGGGGGGGAGGGGGTGGAAGGTGCAAAACTCCTATTGAATACATCTTTTTTTTTTATCAGGTTTGAAGCATATGACTGAAATGATAATTTCAAGGGTGATGTTGTCATGGAACCAGAGCATGTCATGGATGGACATTCCGCCATCAGAAGAGTACAAAGATTTGAACAGTGACTCCAAGGTAGAGTAGGCTAAATATCCCTTCAATGACTGTATCTGGATTGATTAATCACTAGTCATTGATAATGTTTGTTTGTTTTTTAGTCTGTTTAATGCATAGCTGACTAGAAGTATGATCATCAAATTAGAAATACATGTATGGTAGTTTGTATGTCGTTGGCTGAACACCTCACCTACATTTACCTCCATTAGTTTGCTCTCAATGGAAAGGAAGATTGATTTTTATTTGCAACGGAATGAATTTTCTGTTTACAAGTGAAATAGGCTGAGAGCACAGTTTAAAATATGAAATTCTGTTCTGTAACCGGTACTTTAGACTATAAAACTGTCACGTTTAACAGTATTATGTTTGATACTAAAATGCATTTCTGCCTCTCTTTTCAGGTAACAATAATTTGCTACAGAATGTATACTGCCCTGATTGAGTTTTATCTAATATAAATAATTTTGTTTGTATTTCAATGATTTATAGGAACAGGCAAATACTGGACCTTACCCATTGTGTGAATTGATAACAGGATAATGGATTAGATTGGCTTGTGGACCTCATGTGAATACCAGTTATCCTCTCCTACAAGAAAAGGAAGTTACACCTAGAGGTGAGGAAATCTTATAATCACTGCATGTCTGAGAAAAAACTGTGATATCCTGTTCATTTCTAAGAGGTGGGATGTCCCACCAGTTGTGGGGAAAGGCATGAAAGGGGTGCCAAACCAGTTATTTGTAGCTTATTATTTACCGGGCATGTTTCAGGGCCAGCCCCTTGACTTGCTGTACATTAGGGGTTAAGAGTTTCACTTCGGGTCTAATTATCTCTGATTTTGTGATATATAAGTTGAGTGTACAAGTCATATCTGCAGGCCCGTGTTCGGTACATCTACTAAATTGTGTTCAGTACGGCTACCAAATTATTTATCTCCTTGAAAAATTTGATATATTTTGCGATATTTGCTTGAATGTTACTGTAGCTGTTAAATCTGCAGAATAATGATATGCTGTAAAAAGTACAATCCTGAATGATTAGTACATGTAGCCCAGGCCTGACCCAGGCTGTTTTCGAGCTCATTATGAACCCCCCCCCCAAATAAAACAATAAACAAATCCCCTCTCTGAACAGGCTGAAACCAATACTAATGCAAGTACTTTCGCCAAATATGAATTAGATAT
>JAVTVY010046019.1:0-21347 GCA_036873755.1 Hanleya hanleyi
CACTACACCAAATGTTTGACTTACTATACATTTGTTGTAGTGGGAAAGGCTAGCGAATGCCGCTTAGATGTATGGGAAATATAGTTCAAATGGTTGCTACAATCATTTACGATACAAATCTCACAAATTTGATCGGCCTTCGCAAACATTTCCTACCACAGAAAGTGTATGGAAATATATACATTGTGTGTAGTGGGGTGAACCTCTGGAGCCGAAAATCGCTGTAGGGTTAATAATAGTGTATAATGTCCTATCTGAACTACATGCAATCTACTAATTAGAGATTTTAGGTTTGTTCCCGTGAAAATTTTCTTCTATTCCATGTTGATTGCATTGCCCGAAGACAATTGTAGATAGGGCGATAACGAGTTCTCTTCCGCCTACAGTGTTTTGCTAATAACGTCGATGTATCCTGCATAAAACAATACGAGACTAGGTTGAGAATGGATTTTTATCCATGTAATAGCAACAAACAGTATTGTTCAAGGTAGAGCTGTTACGTGACCAGCACTTACATAAAACGAGAGATCCTGAAGGATCTTGGCGCCCACCATTGTCCGATAATTGTAAGCTAATGACTAGAGGATCTGTTTGTCCATTGTTACTAAGAAAAAACGATTGATTTGTAATTTTGTTTACAGAATTTCGAATCTGAGCGAAAAAGATCGGAAAAGGGACACTGAAAAACACCAAGATATAATCTAAGTTTCAGGAGTTTCAAGATTTCTAGAAACTGTACCTATGTCGGTTGTTATAATACAAGAGAAATGAGCAAAGTTAGTCTGAAAGTGAAAGTACATGTACAGAGGATCCTTCGCCTTTGTTTTGTAGTATTTTTTTTTTTATTTTTTTTTTTGCACGTGTCATCATTGGGTACTGGAAGCGAGGACCAATCTCTTTGACACTTTGGCATGAGCTATGAAACATACTTAAGATTTCATAATTAGGAACGAATGCTAATTCTGTTCTGTTTACTGGGCTAGTTTGAAATATCTCTTTTAAGATACCATGCTCGAAAATAGTAAGATGGTACAAGGGATCCGGTCTGCGCAGTAATGTTGAAACTTCAAAAGTGCCTGAATCCTGATTATCTCCCTTGGATCAAAATAGGCAGTAGTCTACAGTTGTTGAGTTGTGAAGTTGAGTCACAAGAGTGACGTCCCTTCATGTAGCCGAACCGCCGGCAGACGAAAGGGTGGAGCAGTTCACTTGCTACTGCATGGACTAAAGAAAACTGATTTAAAATTTGAAGAAATACATTTTAATTCCGAATTATTTGAACTCCTTGATATGGAAGGTGAAGGTATGGATATTCTCTATAGTCAATATATAGAATATGCCCCAACGTTTGATCCGCCGACTCTTGTGATGCAACGTCACAACTCGAGAATACCGTATTAATTTGAAGCGTAACTTGGATTTTCGAATCGGACTAAAAAAGGTATCTTGCACTACTAGGCCCCATGTGGGACCTGTGTATCAAATTTCAGAAAGATCCATGAAATATTTCCTGAGCATTCACGATAACAATGTTTCAAGGGGAAATTCAAGATGGCCGCCTTGTGGCCATATTGGATTTTCGATTCGGACCGAAAAAGGTATCTTGCACAACTAGACAAGGAGAACCTGTGTACCAAATTTAACAAAGATCCATGCAGTAGTTCCTGAGAAATCACGACAACAAAATGGGAAAATCCAAGATGGCCGCCTGGTGACCCTATTGGATTTTCGATTCGGACCGAAAAAGGCATCTTGCATATAGAGACCCTAAGGGGAACCTGTGTACCAAATTTGAGAAAGATCCTTGCAGTAGTTCCTGAGAAATGACGATAAAGTTTCATGGAGAAATCCAAGATGGTTGCCTGGTGGCCATACTGGATTTTCAAATCGGACCGGGAAAGGTATCTTGCACAACTAGACACCAAGGGGAACCTGTGTAACAAATTTGAGAAAGATCCATGCAGTACTTCCTGAGAAATGACGATAAATTTTCATGGGGAAATCCAATATGGCTGCCTGGTGGCCATATTGGATTTTCGAATCGGACCAAAAAAGGTATCTTGCTCAACTAGACCCCAAGGGGAAACTGTGTACCAAATTTGAGAAAGATCTATGCAGTAGTTCCTGAGACATCGCGATAACAAGGTTTCATGGGGAAATCCAAGATGGCTGCCTGGTGACCATATTGGATTTTCGAATCGGACCAGAAAAGATATCTTGCACAACTAGACCCCAAGGGGAACCTGTGTACCAAATTTGAGAAAGATCCATGCAGTAGTTCCTGAGAAATCGTGATAACAAGATTTCATGGAGAAATCCAAGATGGCTGCCCGGTGGCCATATTGGATTTTCGAATCGGACCAAAAAAGGTATCTTGCGCAACTAGACCCCAAGGGGAACCTGTGTACCAAATTTGAGAAAGATCCATGCAGTAGTTCCTGAAAAATCGCGATAACAAGAATTGTTTACGGACGGACTGACGGACTGACTGACTGACGGACTGACGGACCACGGACGACGGACCACGGACGAAAAGTGATTTGAACGTGGGCTAAAAAAATTGTTCAAACAATCACCACTCGTATGCGTCAGGCTCAGTTCACTCATTGTTATACGTAATCTGCCGACTGCCCATAATGTCCATCCAACAGAGCAAATCTACTGTTAACAATCAGCATTAATTCAAAACGGAAGTGTGTATGTAGCCTTTCTCCCTTCATTTAGGTTCCATAAGATTTTGTTGCGTAATTTGTTACAGTATTAGTTATTTGTAATATAAATAGAAATATGATAGAATTTGGCAGTAGGGCTATTAAATATCCTATAAAGTGTGGCCTAAACATATAGTCTGCGATATAAAACGTGTCAACTCTATTTGGGAATAAATGATCAGGGAATATGTTAACATTTCGTGTCACATATCCTTATCGCATCGGACTGATCCGCGTCATGCAGATAGTCTTATTGTGAAGCATTTATTCAGCCTTGCTATAGGGAACATATCTGGTACAAAAAATAACTTCAATTCATTAGAAGAGAACGTTGCTAAAACTGACAGGCAGTTGGTGTACGAGTCACGAAATATAATTGACAAAGGATCTGCCGCAACTTGTATTGTAAGTCTTTTGTACAGCATAATACCTTTTCAAAGGAATGTCTTAACCTAAAGCCTTGCCAAAGAATTTCACTAATTCAGATAGCCGATATCTTTTCTTTTTTTTTCTTTTTTTTATTGATCTCGAAATAGTTTCAATCAGTACAGTGAGCCCTAATATAATTCAATCAGTACAGTGAACTCTAATATAAGTGAATCAGTACAGTGAACTCTAATATAATTCAATCAATACAGTGAGCTCTAAAATAATTCAATCAGTACAGTGAACTCTAATATAATTGAATCAGTACAGTGAGCTCTAAATATAATTCAATCAGTACAGTGAGCTCTAACATAATGCAATCAGTACAGTGAGCTCTAATATAATTCAATAGGTACAGTCAGCTCTAATATAATTCAATCAGTACAGTGAGCTCTAATATAATTCAATCAGTACAGTGAGCTCTAATATAATTCAATCAGTACAGTGAGCTCTAATATAATTCATTCAGTACGGTAAGCTCCAATATAATTCACTCAGTACAGTGAGCTCTAATATAATTCAATCAGTACAGTGAACTCTAATATAATTCAATCAGCACGGTGGGCTCTAATTTAATTCAATCTATAGAGTGAGCTCTAATATTATTCAATCAGTACAGTGAACTCTCGAATGATCCAATCGGTACAGTGAGCTCTAATATAATTCAATCGGTAGTGAACTCTAATATAATTGAATCAATACAGTGAGCTCTAATATAATTCAATCTGCACAGTGAACTCTAATATAATTTAATCAGTACGGTGAGCTCCAATATAATTCAATCAGTACAGTGAGCTCTAATATAATTCAATCGATACAGTGAGCTCTAATATAAATCAATCAGTACAGTGAGCTCTAATATAATTAAGTCAGTACGGTGAGCTCCAATATAATTCAATCAGTAAAGTGAGCTCTTTGTTGATTGAAGCAGTACACTTAACTTATATACATAGACAAGTTTAACTAAAACATTTTTCATGCTGACACGAACAGGACAACACACACACACAGAAACACACACACACACGTGCCGCTGCATCCACAATTACAGAAAAAACAATTTTGGAAGAAACGACATTTCACCGTACGCTATCTCCACCGAACTGATAAAAAATAAAAGGAAAAGATATATTAAGTCAATTATTCATAAGATACCAAAAGGTTAATACTGCTTAGTGGTTACGCCAGGGGACCCCACTTCTGAGCGAAGATAGAGAGATTCTTATTTTTTGTATAGATATACCTCTCAATATCTCTGGTTCTGATCACAGTGTCCATTAAACCATCGAAAGCAGGCTTCAGATTGTAATATCTAGATCTGTATATATATTGTTTACCGAGTAACAGCAGGTGATCGTTAAGAACAGAACCTGTATTACCCAAGATTACTTGGGATCCGGACGGCGCCTCCATTTGAATTTCTATTTCATTCGACCATGTATGAAGATTTCTCCAAATTGCTTTCGAATAAATACATTCGTAAAACAAATACAGGATACTTTCTTTCTCTTGGTTACAGAAGGTACACATATCGGTATCGGTTTTACCCCATAATTTTAAAAGAGAATTGGTTACAAGTATTCTGTGAATGATTTGGTATTGAAAATATTGTTGGGTGGTGTCCATTGAGGTACTATAGATGCATCTGTATATTGAAGTCCAAGGCAATTCTTTTGAATTTAGTTCATCTTCCCATTTCTCCTGATTTCAATAAATTTTAAGCATGTTTGATTCATTAATCGTCTGTATACTTCTCGTTGATTCCTAATATTTTTAATAAAAGTACCGTTTTTTATATTTCTACGTTTTTCATTCGATATATTGTGAATTATTGCACAATGGAGGATGAAATAGATAGGTTTGATTCCAAATTTAGTCTGGAATTCATTGAATTTTAAAAAGCGTGTACCATCCTCATTTAAGAGATCAGTAATATAGGTTGCACCTACATCCACCCAGCGGCGTATATCATTCCACTCGATATCGGAACAAGGTCAAACAGAAGATTGTTGTAGTTCTTGTCTTTTGCTTCGTAATATTCCACACATCCTGCCCAAGATCCGAGTGTGTCACACCAGAACGGGTTTTTTATTTGTTTTTGAACTGCATATATGCTTGCAGAATCTAGACACCAAACATCATGACCAGCAGGCCGCAATATGTTTTTTACCAATGTCCCAAAAATATCGTCGTCCTCCACTACTCTCTTTACCCACTTCATCTTCAGATATGATGCAAAAGCTTGAAAATTTATCATAGCCAATCCGCCTTCTGTTTTGGACATAATGATTGTTTTTCGTTTTATTTTGTCTTGCTTACCGTTCCATATGAACTGGAAAAGGCTTTTTTCTAAGTTTGCTATATAAGTTTTATTTGGGTTTGGTAGGACTGAAAATAGGTGTACTAAAAGCGGAAGAACATGTGTTTTAATAACTGTAATTTTGCCTATAGGGGTCAGATTTCTTCTGAACCAGCTTCCTAAAATTTTCTTAATAGAGGTCATTTTATCGTTATAATTTTTTTCAACAGTATCATTCATGTTGGGGTAAAACCAGATACCATGTAGCTTAAATCCTCCTGGATACCAGTTTATCCTGTAATGAGGACATAGTTGGACAGTACTACCTTTTTTCTGGCCTATCCACACTGCGATTGACTTATCTACGCTGAGATATAATCCAGATGAAGAAGAGAACTTATTCAAGAGACCCATGGCTGCTTCAAGACATTTCCTCGAGCCGTCGAGAATCAAACTAGTATCATTAGCATATTGCTGAATTTTTATTTCTGTGTTTTCTATTGTTATTCCTTTGATATTTCTGTCCTGTTTAACGGCGATAGCAAGGGTCTCCGCAACAAGGATAAAAATATATGGAGATATCTGGTCCCCCTGTCGACAACCCCTTTGTAAATTGAAAAATTCAGAGATATACCCATTATTTACAACACAGCTTTTGCTACCATTTTGCAATGTCTTGATCCACCGTATAATATTATTTCCGAAATTAAAAGATAAAAGGCATCTTTCTATATAGTTCCAAGACACCGAGTCAAAGGCCTTTTCAAAATCGATCAAGAAGAGTAGACCAGGAATACTGTTTTCCTCAGCATGATTTATAAGATCAAACAAAAGTCTTGTTATTTCCCCGATGTACCTTCCCATCATGAACCCCGTTTGTGTTTCGTCAATTATTGATGGTAAAATTTCCCGTATTCTTTTAGCTATACAAGTTGATATAATTTTGTAATCTATATTTAATAGTGATATTGGGCGCCAGTTTTTAATAAATTTTCTATTTTTACCTTCCTTTGGTAGACATGATATGTAGCTCTGCTGCTGAAACGACGATAATGTTCCCGTTTCAAATGATTGATTTGCTGAGCGTAAAAGAAATACCCCGAGTTCGTCCCAAAAACATCTATAAAATTCTATCGGGAAGCCATCGGATCCGGGAGATTTTCCAGTTTTCATGTTTTTCGTTGCGTTAGTTAGTTCATCTAAAGTGAGTCTCCCTTCACATGAATGTTGCTCTTCATTTGATAGTTTGACAGAGTGGTTCAGAAAGAGATTATCATCAGTATTATTTGAATCATCTCGTGCGGAGTACAGTTTATTATAAAAAGATTTGAGTTCTCTTAAAATATCTTCTGATGTATCAACAGTTCCCGTCTCTGTTTCTAATTCTGATATTGTTTTCACGATGTAGTTTCTCTTTTCTAATGAAGAAAAATAAGACGAGTTTTTCTCGCTATATTCAATAATATTTGCTTTGGACCGGATTATCGTCCCTTCCACCTTCCAGGACCTGGTGTCCTCTAGGTCCTTTTTTAACTTGTCCAACTGTTCCTTTATTTCATATATAGAGTCATTGGACGCGAGACATATTTCTTTTTCCTTTTCAACAATTTCCTTTTCAATTTTCTTTTCTTTTTTGATATTTTCTTTTTGGCAACTGAGAACGGAATGGTTACGCTTCTAATTTGCGTTTTCAGAAATTCAAAAAAACTTTGGTCATCAATATTAAGATGGACATTTTCCAAATCGCTTATGTCGCCAAACTCATAACACTGTGCTAGTGAGCCTTCAATGGTCTTCTTCACTAATTTTATATAACTTGGATCACCGAGTAGGGTGGTATTAAATTTCCAGTACCCAAGTCCTCGCTTACGACGTGCAAAACAGTATTTAAGTTTGATGCAAGAATGATCGGACCTATAAGAGATACCGATGTCTGCTCGTGCGCCCTGGATATAAATGTCATTGGATACAAGAAAATAATCAAGTCGACTTTGCTTTATTCCCGATCTTGTATTTTGTCGCCAAGTATAACGGCGGGACAACGAGTTTTGTTCTCTCCAGATATCTACGAGATCGAGTTGATTTTTTGTATCTAATACCTCAAGTCTTGCCTTAGGATTATTAATACGGGCATAGTTGTACGTGTCCAGAGTAAAATCTTGGACTAAATTCCTATCCCCATTGATGATTATTGTTTCATTCCCCATATCTTTTATTATTTGGAAAAAATGCGAGTAAAAATTGGGGTCGTCGACATTGGGCCCATATACACTAGCGATAGTCAATTTGGTGTCTTGTAATGTTATGTCAAGAACAATAAATCTGCCATTTTCATCGACAGTCGAATTATGAAAGATGACGTCAGTATTGTCTTTGAACAAGATAGCCACTCCTGTGCTATTGGATGTCCCATGACTGTAAAAAGGAATATATTTTTCCCCCCAATCCTTTTCCCATGTTTCTTCTGTTTCCTTGCAGCCATGAGTCTCTTGAAGACAGATAATAGAACAATTATTCTTCCTCAGCCAGTGAAACATGTCAACGCGTTTTTTGCGTTCAGAATGTAATCCCCTGACGTTCATAGAGAGAATAGTTATGTCACTGAAGACTCATTTACAACACAGATTATCTTTTTACAAAAGGTGGAGTTCCAGATATTACTTAAGATAACGGTACACGAAAAGGGACACAGAGGTTCACATGACAAACAACAAAAACAATTACAGACATAGCCGATAGCCGATATCAATGACATTCATCATATAGCCGTAATTTTCCAATTCGATAAAACCAATTTTCTCATCCGTAAAACCGTTTTCTGTTATCGCAAACAAATTTGACTCTGCAGTAACCTGGTATATACACAAGGCTGGATTTAGCTTCGACAAACTGGACATACATAGTGTAGGAGTTTATTTAGTAAGTTTTTCTTTTACTTTTCACAACGCTTCTGATAGTTTATGCTTGATATCAAGAGCATGATATCGCGGTATACAATTACATGCAATGAAAAAACGTCAGAACCATGCAACTCGCCATATTCGGCATAAACTGCATATTAATCAATGGAAGGAGTAATGACACGTTCCCGTGCCAGATGGATAGAGCATGGAGAGAAGCCAAGTAAATATTTCTGTTCTTTAGAGAAGAGAAATTATATAAATAAAACAATTCCTCGTATACAAAAGGATAATACAATAATAACTGGTCAACGGGAAATTCTTGAAGAAGTAAAATCTTATTATCAAAATTTGTATGAAAAAGATACCTCTGTGGACGATGCAGATCTGAAGGATTGATCACTTGTATTCCAAAAGGGAACAAACCCAGACAATTTCTAAGTAATTGGAGACCAATAACATTATTAAATGTTACATACAAACTCGCTTCAGCATGTATCGCCAATAGAATAAAAAAAGTGTTAGGCAGTATAATAAATGAAAATCAAAAAGGCTTTGTAAAGGGGAGATATATGGGGGAGAATAGTAGGTTACTGCAGGATATATTGGAATATTCTGAGGAAAATGATATACCTGGCTGTTTACTGCTGATTGATTTCGAGAAGGCTTTTGACACTATTTCTTGGAAATTTATGTTAAAAACGTTAACAAATTTCAATTTTGGACCTTCTATATGTCAGTGGATTAAAACCTTCTATAACAATATAAGTTCGACTGTTATTCAATGCGGCTTTCTATCCAGTAGATTCCAAGTAGAAAGAGGATGTCGACAGGGGGACCCGCTTTCTCCATATATTTTTATATTATGTGCGGAAATATTGGCGTGTTTGATTCGTGACGATGACAGGATAAAAGGCATAAAAATCAAAGAAAATGAATATAAAATAAACTTGTTTGCAGACGATACTTTCTTGACTCTTGATGGAACCGAGGGGTCCCTGCAGGCAGCATTGGACATCATTCGTATTTTCGGGCGGTTGTCCGGTCTGAAGTTGAATGCTAATAAAACAAATGTTGTATGGTTTGGATCTAAAAAGGGTTCAATAGAACAGTTGTGTCCAGAGTTCAATCTGAAATGGAACGATGGGATATTCAAACTATTGGGGATTGTTTTCTATCCTAATCCGAAAGATATGATTATTAGATATTACAAAGATAAGTTAAAAGATATTAAAGAATTGTTAAGTCACTGGAGCAAGCGCTCGCTTACCGTATTAGGTCGAGTTACAGTAGTGAAGACCTTGGCACTGCCCAAGCTAAATTTACTTTTTGCATGTCTACCCAACCCTCCGTTATCTGTGATTGATGATATTCAAAAAGTATTTTTTTAGGTTTATATGGGGTGTTAATATTGACAAAATTAAAGAGCACAAATGTATCAAAGTTATGAACAAGGAGGTGTCAAGATGGTAGATGTACGGCATTTATGTATTCTATGAAAATAACATGGATTCGGAGATATATTTCAAACAACAATTGGAAGGATATATTTCTTAAAAACTGTAATATTCCTTTAGACTTAATAGAAGTTGGGAAAATCAAATTACAGAAAATTGTAGAAGAGAATATAACTAGTTTGTTTTGGAAAGATGTTTTCCATGCTTGGAGTGAACTGCTACCAGCTATCAACATAAGAGAGCAAAGAACTCAGTGTATTTGGTTGAATGACGGTATTAAGATTGCTGGGAAACCAATATTCTATAGCAAGTGGTTCACCAGAGGGGTTAAATATGTAAATGATCTCTTAACATGTGAGGGTGGCTTCATGACGCTGCAGGAATTCAGGAATATTTATGGTATAGAAACAAACTATCTGCAGTATCATGGAATCGTCCAAGCTGTTAAGTGTTATATGGGAAATAGTTGTAAAAATACCCAAAGGTGTGCTTATCCATGTATTCCTGATCAAATTCATTTATTGCTGAAAAGTCAAAAGGGCTGCCAAGATTTTTACAAGATATATGTAGGAATGAAATCTGTAACACCAGTATCACAGGTAAAATGGGAAAAGTACTTAGATATTTTCGATATTGAGTGGAACAAAGTGTACTCGAGACCATTCAAATACACACTCGACACTAAGCTTAGATGGTTCCAATTCCGTCTAGTGCATAAAATATTGGCCACCAATAAATTCTTATATAACATAGGTATTGTAAATTCTCCCAACTGTGATTTTTGCCAGGAAGTTATCGAGGATTTACCTCATATATTTTGGCATTGTCCGGTTGTAGCAGCTTTTTTGAATGACGTTAGTGAATGGTTTAGATCAGTTAATATTTATCTCTATTTGTCTGAAAGAGTGCTGCTACTTGGAGTGGAAAAAACTGATTATATATTCAATACAATACTTATTGTTATAAAGTGGTATATATATCCGTCTAAAAGACGAAAACAACGTCCTAATATCAATGCATGTAAAAAGCAGATAGAATTTTTGTATAATACCGAACATTTTATTTTTCGGAAAAGTTGTGAATATCAAAGGTTTGAAAACCGATGGAAAGATTTTTCCAGATTAGTACGTGACAAATAACTGTACCCTAAGGACTAGCGTTACCCAGATTTTGATTTGAATTTAATGGACCATAGTAAAAGGATCAATACACATGTTATTCGTATTTTAATTTTTATTTGTATTCGTTTATATATATATATATTCTTTTTTTGTATTTTTGTGTGTGCCTTATTTTTTTTTAAGTTTAATTGTCTTGTATTTACCTGTATGATTTATTTGTGGCAAAATAAATTTCTTATAAAAAAAAAAAAATAAAAAAACTGCATATTAATCCGATAGATTGGCGAAACTCAGAAAACAAACAATAAATGCACCATCGTGCTGATACAGCGTAAGGCCATCGTCATCAAGTATATATATTTATTATGCCTCATGTAAATTCCTATTGTTTTCATTGGTTGACAGCTTATCAGGTATCATTCTACAAACCATGATGGTCAGTGATGGTGTAGTCATATCTTGCCTTACCATTGCATACATGTCATGTACCACGGCAGAGCGTTGAACATGACAAATGTTCCACGACGACATCTGCTAAACCAAGAGTTGCCTCCCATAGCGCGCGTGCCAGCGTACTGGCTTCAGACTACCAAAAGGGAAAATAGCCCCGATCCGTAGACAACCAAAAGGGAAAATATACCCGATCCGTTAATCCCTAAAAGACCAAATGCCACAATTTTGTCGAGTTTTTTTTTCGTCTTCGCTGCAACGAATAATCAAAGGCCAATGATATGGTTGCCAAGTATGGCATTTGTTCTATTCAACTGCAAATTTTATTTCAATTCATTCTCATATTTGTCAACATTTTATGTCCCAAGGTTTGTCTCATTGTCTTAGCCCGGGAGCCCATGCAGCGAAATTTTGGTCCCGTTTACACTTTGAGCTGACCAAATTTTGACACAATGGCATCAAATTGTAGGGTATAAGGGTTAATCCAGGGGTGGCAGTAGAGTGATGCGCGTGGGCATAAGGTAATACTAACATTCTTAAATTACGTATCCTGAATAAGAAAAAGCTAAATATGAACTTGAGGGTAGGGAAACATTTTCTTGTTTATTTGTTACGGAGCCGAAGATAATATGGACAATATTCATATCACCTGGAAGCTGCTTCTTTAAGCTATTAGTACATATGTTCATTTCTGTGTCTGGGCCAATGACGATTCCATAACGCCAAATAAAATCCTACCAATTTGAGCAATAGAGAAAGAGAATGATAACGAGAATGTGATATAAATCAACTACTATCTAGATGCCAGATCTTTCACTAGGAGTCAATCGTTCAACATGCATTTGAAACCCATGACGTCGCCTATGACGTCACCTAACACCACATTATCGCTTCTTTGTACAACACAATATTCACATTCTAGCCGACTGTACATCGATTATTTGAACATCACCAGACCTCGTTTTCAACATTTCCTTACATGCGACGCACAGTAGCACCTAATACCATAGTATCGCTGCTTTGTACGACATAATATTCACATTCTATCGGACTCTGCATACATCTTTTTTACATCATTCACCAGATCTCGTTTTCAACCTTATGTCACAATCAACACACATTAGCATTAAGATATCTTATCTAAAGCTATTTTGTTATAGTTCCCACTCGATAGATCATAACTCAGCATGAATGAACTATATTTTCTTATGTAGTTTCTGTTCCTGAACAAGAAAGATCGAAGAATTCAAGGATATATACCATATACTTCCATATTTCATATTTACAACGCGAATGTGTGCATTGCACGCTTCAGATTTAACACACCCAAACAAACGTTGCCCAGACAATGACATTAATTCCGAGTTAATAGGCATAGGTTTTATCACTTGCTTCAAGTGATCACTTCAAGTGATCACGTATCTGACGATACAGAATTGTAATTAGATTACTCTGCATTATTGTAGTCAATATCGTCCTCATTCTTTTTGCTGGCATGCTTTGCAGCAGCAATTTATTACAGTGTTCAGTTACAAGCGTCTAGTCCGTCATTCATAATTCAGCCGTCGTCCATTAAAGAATATCCGCGTCCATAATCCAAAGACCTATTCCATATTTCATATAACAGTATTAGCACCAAATTCGAAAAGACAATCATAGTATACATAAATATAGGCTTGTTTACTGCAAGAGAGAAGCGGTCACAAGTTTTCAATGATGCTGACAAGACATCATGATGTTCCAAAAATATAAAATCCGTATCGCTGAGCAGTATTCTTAATCCATAATAATCGTTGTAAAGTCATCTAGAGAATGATGTATCTCAGTCACGTTTTGATTCTGACTGTTCATATGAGCACCATGAGAATCTTGAAGTACATGAGTTCATACGGCCCCTAGCCCCGGGTTAAGCGGAATTAGACACAAGTTACGAGATGTAACGCCATAGATTTTGCACGCTACGCTCGTATTTTGCTATCAGCATGCGATGTGCATCGCCAAATTTGAGAAATTTTGAGCAGAGACGCAATGTTTTGTTTTGTGACACTGATTAAAATCGTCAAATTTAACACAGGATCTAGCAAATACTACTAGGCGAGATATGTATACGCCATATGCAGGTCCCACTGGAATATTACTGTCCAGAAAGGGATAGTTTACGATGTCGAAATTGTAATCATCTCTTTTGTCATAAAGACAAAAATAAACTTTATGACAAAAGAGCATGCCCACTTCATTTTTATAGAGATATAGATCTAAATATGATGTGCCTGTAGGGCTATCTGTAGTTTCCTTCAAATCCAGTGAAGGTGGATATATATCCTTCACTGCGTCATTTATATAGCGATTATCCACAGCGAGAAAATCGTCTATATATTTTTAATGAGAAATTCAAGCAAGTCTATAAACAAAGAAACATCCCATGAATGATATCTCTTGTATGTAGTAGAGCTAAAAAATGCTTTATGGCTTCCGACATTAATATATCTACGATCAGTTTTCTTGAACACAGGTACTATTAATGAACTTAGACGGGCAATAAGGTCCTGATCAGGGATTGTAGTATTATAGAGAGTCGAGAAATCCCATGTGGATACATGTCTGTACGGTATGTGACCTTTAGCATCAAGTTCTTCCGTAAGACATTATGAGTTTTTCAATATCCACATACATTGAACGCCAGAGTTTTTAGAAATATTGGCGCAATACCTTTCCCAAAATGCTTTTACCTCCTGAAGGGCCCTCGTCAATAGGGTTGAAAGAAGCTTGGTGGTGCAGCTTCTAGAACCAGCGAAGAATCTAGCTTTGTATGGTGATTTATGCAATGTCGCAGCCACACGCTGGCGTGCATGATAAATTAGCTGATCTGCAATTGCATCGACCTCGACATTCCTTTTTGCAGTTACATATTGCAGATGTGAAGCTTGCGTAACAATTCTTGTGCCATTTAACGGATTTGTCAAAAAGACCATGTTCCGTTTCTAGACGTGAATATACATCGTCTTTGCGCAGTTTTGTAGTATCCACTAGCTTTTGCACAGATGTCTCAGTTCCAGCTTGCAACTTCTGGCCTTTGATCTTCACTTGACAAACGATAGGGCCTACATTTTTCACAGTGGCCTAGGTCTTTTAGACACAATTTTTACACCCGGGCTTTTAAGTGTGTCCGTCTGGCGTATAGCCCGTTTCTATATTCTACTCAATTCTGCCTTTTTACTTCAGAATCATACTGCAAGGAAAATATATATTAAATCAATATAAATTAAAGAAACATAATTTAGCCGTACAACAAAATATTTGCAAGTTAACCATGTAATAAGACCTTTGCAAGTTAGTCGTGATTAGGCCCCACCCACCTCAGGCTGAGGGAGTCTCAACTGTGAAAAGAGTTACGGGTATCATACTTTGATTTTGAGTGAGTTCCATGATCAAAAAGTTCAGCAATTAACAACTGTTTAATTTTAATCAACGAGTATCTGTTTTCCAATTTACGGTTATTGGGTGAGCTATGCGCCACCACATTACCGGATGGTAAAACCGATAAAACGGATATTACGTTACGTACGTCAGCATTCCGTATTTCCTAATACCTCATCATCTATCAGTTTGTATGTTATATTGGCTTTCATTTGGTATATAACATAATAAATCTTGAAATCAACGATCAGGTACAGGCGTCTTCTGCTTACCCTACATCCTATATTTTTATGAGCACTCTGAGTGCAGTGCCACATGGTATATTCTTGTACCGGTCTTATGCCCACGCGAATTATTCTACTGCCACCCTTGAGCACACCCCCATACCATACCCGTCAACACTGTAAGGTCAAAAATTGGTCAGCTCGAGGTGTAAACGGGATCGAAATTTAACCCCCTTATCCCGCAACAGCTCCCGGGCTATGGGTAGAGGGTGGTGGCAGTATGACCCTATTAAACTTTTTACTCAATCTCCTAATCTCGACAAAAAATAAAACCAGACATCCCGGAACCTCATAGCCTCTCATACTGGCGTGATTTTGAGCCCAGTTGCACACCGCACGAAACAGAGGGTCACGGGAAAATTGAACATCGCGGTCATGAGTGTGACTGAAAAGTTGAGTTTTAGTCGTTTAGTCGTTTGAAATATTTCGCTTGATGATCGTTTAGCACCGAATTCTCTATGTAATAATTTTAAGGTGTCTAAGTCCAGCAACCGTGGGTGTCTCGCGTATCCACTCTTTTGTACTTCAGCTTCATTTCGTTCGTCATTAGCTGGTAATACATATTCTGTAAATGAGTATGTTGATCTTAGTTGTTCTACTACAAACAGTTTTTATTTAGTTTACTGTAAGAAGTGTGTTCAACAGAATGATGAATGGTGACCCATTCTGAGGGTGAACGGTCATAGAAAAATCCGTTAGAAAAAAGCAATTGCTTATAGGTAAGCATTTTTCTGACCCCGACCATGGCTGGGATGAATTTAGTATTCACGTCAACGATTTCGTCTACCCATCTACCAAGGATTCCCCCTTTGGACTTGAGAAAAAATCCGGGAGCGGGAACCATTCTGGATGCTAGAGCTTGGGTCAGGTTTTTCGTATGGCTTGAATGATACACAATACAACCGTCATTCAATATTCACCCGTCGTCCATTAAAGAATTTCCGCGTCCATAATCCAAAGACCTAATTCATATATTTGAAAAGCATTAGCACCAAATTAATAGAATAAATCATAGCATAACTAGGCTAATTTCCTGCAAGAGAGACGCGGTCAACAGTCGGTCAGTATTCTTAATCCATATGATTTTATTAGAACAGTCGTTATCTAGAGTATGATGTATCTCAGTCACGCTTTGATTGTGACTGTTCATATGAAAACTGTGCGGATCTTGACACGCATACGTTCATACGGCCCCTAGCCCCGGGTTAAACGGAATTAGACAAGTTACGAAACTTACCGCCATAGATCTTGCACGTTACGCTCGTATTTTGCTATAAGCATGCGATATGTATCGCCAAATTTGAGCAACTTCGAGTGGAGGTGTTTGATGATATAGCCCTGTTTTATAAGTTTCTGCAATAATATTTTGTGACGTTGATTAAAATCGCCACATTTAACATAGGTTCTAGCAAATACTACTAGGCGACATATGTATACGCCATATGTAGGTCCTGTGGTATATTACTTTCCAGATAGGGATAGTTTACGATGTCGAAATTGCAATCAGCTCGTTTGTCGTAAAGTCGACAAGAGAGAATTACAAGCGTCTAGTCCGTCATTCATAATCCAGCCGTCGTCCATTAGAGAATATCCGCGTCCATAATCCAAAGACCTATTCCATTTCCATATAACAGTATTAGCACCAAATTCAAAAAGACAAAAGTATACATAAACATAGGCTTGTTTCCTGCAAGAGAAGCGGTCAACAATTTTCAATGATGCCGGCAAGACATCATGATGTTCCAAAATATCAAATCCGTATCGCTGATCAGTATTCTTAATCCATAATATTCGTTATCTAAGAGTCGTCATCTAAAAATGATGTACCTCAGTCACGCTTTGATTGTGACTGTTCATATGAGTACCATGAGGATCTTGAAGTACATGGGCTCATACGGCCCCTAGCCCCGGGTTAAGCGGAATTAGACACAAGTTACGAAACGTAGCGCCATAGATCTTACACGCTACGTTCGTATTTTGCTATCAGCATGCGATATGTATCGCCAAATTTGAGAAACTTTGAGTGGAGGCGCTTGGTGGAATAGCCCTGTTTTATAGTTTCTGCAACAATGTTTTGTGACGTTGATTAAAATCGTCACATTTAACACAGGATCTAGCAAATGCTACTAAACGAGATATGTATACGCCATATGCAGGCCCCACTGGAATATTACTGTCCAGAAAGGGATAGTTTACGATGTCGAAATTGTAATCATCTCTTTGTCATAAAGTCGACGAGAGAGAATGCCCGCTTCATTTTTATAGAGATGTAGATCTAAATATGATGTGCCTGTAGGGCTATCTGTAGTTTCCTTCAAATCCAGTGAAGGTGGATATATATCCTTCACTGCGTCATTTATATAGCGATTATCCACAGCGAGAAGATCGTCTATATAGCGTTTGGTGAATGAGAAGGAACGGGCTTTGAGTGGATCGGTTTTTGAAAGCGCCAACATATAGTCATATTCATAAGAGAACAGATACAGGTCAGCCAACAGGGGTGCACAATTAGTACCCATTGGAATACCTATATGCTGCTGATATATTGTGTTGCCAAATTTCACATAGATATTTTTAATGAGAAATTCAAGCAACTCTATAAACAAAGAAGCATCCCATGAATGATATCTCTTGTATGTAGTCGAGCTAAAGAATGCTTTATGGCTTCCGACATTAATATATCTACGATCAGTTTTCCTGAACACAGATACTATTAATGAACTTATACGATCAATAAGGTCCTGATGAGGGATTGTAGTATAGAGAGTCGAGAAATCCCATGTGGATACATGTCTGTGCGGTATGTGACCTTTAGCATCAAGTTCTTCCGTAAGACATTTTGAGTTTTTCAATATCCACATACATTCAACACCAGAGTTCTTGAAAATAGTGGCGCAATACCTTTCCCAAAATGCTTTTACCTCCTGAAGGGCCCTCGTCAATAGGGTTGAAAGAAACTTGGTGGTGCAGCTTCTAGAACCAGCTATGAATCTAGCTTTGTATGGTGATTTATGCATTTTGGGAGTCCAGTATATTTTTGGTATGTCGTTATGATTGGTTGGAAGGCAAATACCTCTTTCCCTGAGAAACTTTTTGTGATTGTTAAATAAATCTTCCAGAGTAAATGCAGTTTGGGAGTAAGTAGATGTATTTGATAAAAATATGTCTACACTCAATTCTTTAACCAGCACCTGGTAATAGTAATATTTACATATGAATATTATATTATTCGGAGCTTTGTCTGCTGGGACTATGACGAATTTACTCTGGAGATTTGCTAGAACTTCTGGCGAATTGAGGTTTCTCAGTATTTGTTTTGCTTGGGGAAGAGTACTTCTGTCAATATGGCGGATTGTTTCAACGACCTTGCTCTTGGTGAGGTCCAGCCAATCAGCGAGTACTGTAGGTTCAGCTTTTTCTCGCTTAGACCAATCAATAACGTACTGTTCTAATGCAGTCAGGACTATCTTCTGGTCCGCCTTCAGATTTATTCTTCTTGGCTCTCTATATTTAGGTCCTTTCATCAGGAGTAATTTTAGATCCTTATCACTCACCACATCAAGGTCACCAGTCACAATATGTTTGCATGGTGTATAGATAAAGTTCGACAATTCACAATCACAACAGCATTGGAGTAATTGAATATTTTGGTGGCTATAGATTTAGTATACTTATATGAAATGCAAGGAGGTTCTGTGAACTTGAAATAGTTTGGTACAGCGTTGCGTATCTCTGGATCATTCAGGATTCGAGGTAAATTAATGATGTCCAGTCCTTTATCTAAGTAGTTGAGCTTCAAGAAAAGCCGATCTTGAGATGTTTCGATTATGTTCACTGGACGATACAACCGAAAATACGCTATATCTTGACATACTTTACTGATTTTGGATGGTATTATATTTCCTGAAGACGCAGATTGCTGTATCTCTCTGGCTATTTGATTTAAAGCTCTCAGAGGTAACGCATACAGAACTGTACGTAAGCTATGTATACTATTGGGTGCGTTAGTTAAACCCATTAAGTAATTTAAAGTGATATGATCGTGAATCATCGAACTATTAAACTTTCGCCAACCATGGCTGCGTTGTCTCCATTGATGGGGTTTAAATAGTTCGGTAATGTTGGATATATTTGAACGGCGGTTTGTAGCATTGCCGAACCCACTGACATTATCATTTAAACCAAACGGAAACACCGACCCAAGTTCTAGCATCCAGAATAATTCCCGCTCTCGGATTTTTCTCTCAAATCCAAAGGGGGAATCCTTAGTAGATTTTTATAGAGATATAGGCCTAAATAAGATGTGCCATTAGGGCCATCAGTAATTTTCTTGAAATCCAGTGAAGATGGGTATATATCCTCCACTGCGTCATTTATACAGCATCTGCATATAGTCGTATTCATAAGAGAAGTCGTGTTCATAAGAGAACAGATATAGGTCAGCCTAAAGGGGTGCACAATTAGTACCCATTGGAATACCTATATGCTGTTTATATATTGTATTGCCAAATTTCACATAGATATTATTAATGAGAAATTCAAGCAAATCTATACACAAAGAAACATCCCATGAATGATATCTCTTGTATGTAGTAGAACTAAAAAATGCTTTATGGCTTCTGTCATTAATATATCGGTGATCAGTGTTCTTGAACACCGATAGTATTAATGAACTGATACGTTCAATAAGGTCCTGATCAGGGATTATAGTAAAGAGAGTCGAGAAATCCCATATGGATACATGTCTGTACGGTATATGGGTTCGAGTTCAATTTCTTCCGTAAGGCATTTTGAGTTTTTCATTATCCACACGCATTCAATGCCAGAGTTCTTAGCAATATTGGCGCAATACCTTTCCCAAAAATGCTTTTTCCTCTAGAATGGCCTTCGTCAACAGGGTTGAAAGAAGCTTGGTGGTGCAGCTTCTAGAACCAGCTATGAATCTAGTTTGTATGGTGATTTATGCATTTTGGGAGTCCAGTACACTTTTGGTATATCTTTATATTATATTATTTGGAGCTTTGTCTGCTGAGACTACAACGAATTTACCCTGGAGAATTGCTGGAACTTCTTGCGAACTGAGGTTTCTTGGTGCTTGTTTTTGCTTGGAGAAGGGTACTACTTTCAATATGGCGGATTGTATCAACGATCTTGTACTCAGCGAGTTCTGTAGGTTCCACTGTCTCTCGCTTTGTCCACTCAATAACATCCTCTTCCAGTACAGTCTTCTCTGAGAGCTTTACATCTAGTAGCCATAGATCTGTACAGTGATCTGTGTCTTCAGGAAATATAATACCAACCTCAATCACTAAAGTCTGTCAAGATATAGCGTATTTTCGATCGTATGATCCGATGAACATACCGCAACATCCAAATATGTGCTTTTCTTGAAACTCAAGTACTTGGATAAAGGAGTGGACATAGTTAATTGTCCACGAGTCCTCGCTTATGCCGAGGTACGCAACGCTGTACCAAACTTTTTTATGTTCACGGAGCCCCCTTGCATTTCATATAGTATACTAAAATATATAGCCACCAAAATATTCAATGAACCGAATGCTGTCAAGGAGTTTAACTGGAACTTTAACACGTCTGGAGGCTGTGGTTGTTATTTTGAATCGTCGAACTACATCTATACACCATGCAACCATATTGTACCTGGTAACCTTGATAGAGTGAGTGATGAAGACCTAAAAGCACTCCTGATGAACGGACCTAAATATAGAGAATCGAGAAGAATAAACCTGAGGGCTGACCGAAAGATAGGACTGACTGCACTAGAACAGTAGGTTATTTAGTGTTCAACGCGAGAAAAAGCTGAACCTACAGGACTCGCCAAATTGACAGAAGTACCCTTCCTCAGATGTAGCAATCTCCAGAGTAAATTAGTCATAGTCCCAGTAAACAAAGCTCCAAATGATATAATATTCATATGTAAATGGTACTATTACTAGGGGCTGGTTACAAAAACAAACGTCTACTTACTCCCAAACTGCCTTTACTCTGGACGATTTATTTAACAATCACAATTATACGTTTTTCAAGCAAGGAGGTATTTGTCTTTCAACCACTCATAACGATCTACAAAAAAATGTACTGGTTGAAAGTTTCTTTCAACCCTGTTGAGCATTTTGGGAAAGGTATTGCGCCACTATTTGTTTAAAACTCCGGCTTTGAATGTATGTGGGTATTGATAAATTCAAAATGTCTTACGGAAGAACTTGATGCTAAAGGTCGCATCTCGTACAGACATTTATCCACATCGTATTTCTAGACTCTCAA
>JAVTVY010046020.1:0-21378 GCA_036873755.1 Hanleya hanleyi
AACTGGACACTGTGCATCCCTTGGAATGGGCCTATGAGCAGCGTCCCAACACCGAGTGGATAGTAGAGAGGGTGACCAATGTCACGTTTTTCGTTACCAAGCTGACCGACCACCCCCATCGGCTGAATGTGCCACCCTTGCACTGATGAATACCATAGCATGCAATACATACTCTATATGTCTGGTCCTCGACTTGGGGTAGTTGAACTGAGTGTGTTAAAAATAGATCACCAGCTAGCGTACTATAAAAGGGAAGCGGCCTGGTCGTTTCATCGGATACTCTGTCAACCACCAAGATGTTCACTTGCACAACTTGCCAGAAGCAGTTTATTCGCCCAGAAGATTTGCGACGACACGAGGCCTCCATCCACAACGGTGCACGATATACTTGTATAACCTGCCCATGGTCATTTAATCGGGAAGATGCTTTACTGCGCCATGAACGCTCACTCCACGAGGGTGCGACGGAACAATGTAATGAATGTGGTCAACTCTTCAAACGACCCAGTCAGTTAAGACGGCACCAACGTTTGATTCATAGTCCATCACCACGGTATGCGCGACAACCTTCCACTATAGAGGAGCCGCGGAAGGTCAGGCCCAGTGAAGATAAGCCCGGGGAGACGAACGCCACTGGTGATGCGATGACGGAGAGCCGCCTATACCCACAGTTCAGAAGAGCCTGGATATCCAGCCGGACCCAAGCGTTACGGTTTCGAGTCATTCGCCTGACAACATCGAACATTTTCTGGTCGAGCCCATAAATGTTCCTGGCGATCTCTTACAGGACAACCATCCAGTGAGTGACGACGATCGGGGCCATTGGTCTATGACACGGTACTGTTTCCACCGTCATCGCCCTATTCAAGATATCTACAATTTCCCACTGACCAAACTCACCCGTCTACGCAGCTACGTGGAAGCCATCTTTGAAGATCAAACTACGGCCTTCAAATTGAATGTCGCTTTCGGGTACATCTTACGTCACAAAAAGACGGACCAGTTACGGTATTGTTACCCCAGTGCCAACAACCTTGTGTTTGACCTGCCGTTTACCATCATTCACCGGGCGTCGCTAGAGATGATGCTGGCCCAAGTGGAACAATTGGATGCCTTGAGATGGGCACATCGTCAACGCCCCAACACACAATGGGTGGTAAAGAGGGTAACCAATGTTACGTTTTTCGTGACCAAGACGACCAATCAACCCATCGGGTGAATGCGTCACCCATGCACTGATGAATACCACAACATGCCGTACATACTCTCTATGTCTACATGCTGATCGTTGAATTGAGCTCAGCTAAACACACTTGTGCCTGATGTGACGATGCGTTGAATAATAAAACGCGGTGTTTGATATTTCGAATGCGAACATACTAAACATATCCAGGGCGGCTCCCCCAGCCTGGGTATGATGTAAAATTTGGGGATAATAAACTATATGACAAAAACTTCTTGTTGTTCTCTCATGTGTCATCCTTGTTGTTGTTGTTCTCTCTCCGGGGCTCTTAGAACTCGGCGCATGCACACACGCACCCAGACACACAGACGCATACACACACACACACACACACACGCATCAGACGCATACACACACACACACACACACACACACACGTCCGCACACATGCACACAGACACACACGCACACACACACACACACATACACACACACGTACACGCAAGCACACATGCACACAGACACACAGACGCATACACAGACACACAGACGCATACACACACACACATGCACGCACACACACACACACACAGACGCATACACACACACACACAGACGCCTACACACACACATGCATACTCATTGCGCAATGCGCCGCAAGGTCAATGGGGCTCGACATGCGCTTTCATACTACTAATCCATCCTTCACTGCCCCAAAATGCCCACTTTCGCTACTACTCGTAATGATGACGTCACTGATGACGTCACAGATGACGCGGACATCCCTCAACTCGGGATCTACACCCTAAGCGCTACAAAATGACACCTCCCACGACGCATTCGGACCAAGGATGGTCCATCTCTACACCAAATACCTTCCTTTCACTGCCCCAAAATGTCCACTTTCGCTACTACTCGTACTGATTACGTCACTGATGACGTCACAGATGACGCGAACATCCCTTAAATCGGGATCTACACCCCGAGAGCTACAAGATGACACCTTACACGACGCATTCGGACCAAGGATGGTCCCTCTCTATCCCAAATACCTACCTGCACTGCCCCAAAATGGTCACTTTACTTACTACAACCAACTGCGCATGCGCAGATTAACGCGACTTGCACTTAAAAACACACCATTCTGACTCTAACCCACACAAGCTTCACTTTGACACCTGCCACGACCTATTCGGACCCATAGCGGTCCATCTCTACCCCAAACACACATCCACATACCCTCCAAAATGCCTGATTTCTCTACTACAACCAACTGCGCATGCGCAGATTGACGCGACTTGCATTTAAAAACACGCCATTCTGACTCTACCCCACACAAGCTTCACATTGATACCTCACACGACCCATTCGAACCGTGAATAGCCCATGTCTAACCTAAACACACACCCACATACCCCCCAAAATGCCTACTTTCTATACTACGGGCCAGGCTGCGCATGCGCAGACTATTGAACACGGACGAACCATTAGTGTAGTCAAGTGCTCCTCCACGAGAGCTTCAAAATAAGACCTCACTCGACCCCATTGGACCACCAGGGACTCACCTAGACTCCAACATGTCCAACCCGTATGGCCCTATACACCCATAGCCATGCAGTATAGGCCTATGGGCCTACCCAGGCCTTGGTGACTTTTTCCAAAAATTTCACCGATTCGCTCCGCGACCCTTCCTATTATGTTCTAAATGTCGAGACGTGAAAAACGAGACCCCACAACCCTATCGCAAATGTCGAGAAGTAGGTTTCCCAGGATGGTCCTATACCCCCCCCATACCCCATATAGGCATTTTCACGTAATTTAGGATAAAGTCCGTGTTCCGTATTTTTTCAGGAAAATTTTTACATGCACCCACCCGTGCTTGTAGGATAAACATTGAACCTATACCCCAGTATGGGACTATATATTTATATATATATGTCTATATGGGGCTATATCGTACTTTTTCAAAAATTCCACCGATTCGCTCGGGGACACTTCCTATCGTGTTCTAAATGATGAGACGTGAAAAACAAATCCAAACAACCCTACCGCAAATGTATAGAAGTGAGTTTCCCAGGGGGACAAACATTGATCCTATACCTCCAGTATGGGACTATATGGGTCTATATGGGTCTCGGTGACTTTTTTCAAAATTTCACCGATTCGCTCCGGGACACTTCCTATCATGTTTGTCTTGACGAGACTAAGAAAACGAGACCCCACAACCTATACCGCAAATGTCGAGAAGTAGGTTTCCCAGGATGGTCCTATACCCCCCCATACCCCATATAGGCATTTTCACGTAATTTAGGATAAAGTCCGTGTTCCGTATTTTTTCAGGAAAATTTTTACATGCACCCACCCGTGCTTGAAATATACTTGACCTTGATACCTCATACAACACCATCGGCCCATTAGGGGCTCCCCTAGCTCCAAAACGTCTAGCAGGACCCATACAAGGTCCAGTTTTCGACACTAGGTGACCACATCCCGACGAAATGGCCAGTTTTCGACACCGGATGTGCCGCCATCTTGAGCATACGTGCCGCCATCTTGGATATGTCTCATAATGCACCGGGTCAAAATACTCGCTGCTAATTGGCTGAGAGATCTGTGACGGATTTGAAATACTCGCTTCTGATTGGACGAGAGCTCCGCATTGCGTCTGCGCATGCGCAGAATGATATCCCTACCGCACACCCAACCCATCAGATGTCCCTTCACGAATGCTTCACTTTGATACCTCACTCGACCCCATTCGACCATTAGGGGCTCTCCTAACTGCAAAACGGCTATTTCTATACCCTTTGGCCACCGCGCATGCGCAGAATGCCGATATGTCAACCCCCACACCCAGCCCATTTGATACCTCACTCGACCCCATTGGTCCACTAGGGGCTCCCCTAGCTCCAGCACGGCTATTTCCATACCCTTGGGCCACCGCGCATGCGCAGAATGCCGATATGTCAACCCACTAGTCCAGTGATATGCCCCTTCACGAATGCTTCACTTTGATACCTCACTCGACCCAATTGGTCCACTAGGGGCTTCCCTAGCTCCAACACGTCTATTTTCATACCCTTGGGCCACCGCGCATGCGCAGAATGCCGATATGTCAACCCCACACCCAGCCCATTACATGCCCCTTCACGAATGCTTCACTTTGATACCTCATATGACCCCACTGGCCCATTTGTGGCTTCGCTAGCTCCAACACGGCTATTTCCATACCCTTGGGCAACACGAGTTGTCTCCCTTGCGTCAGTGTGAATAGATGGCGCTATGGTCGACGCCGTGATGTGGAAAGGGCGTCCCCACACCATCCTGGAGCCGCCATTTTGTTTGTTGATTTTCTGCGGAGATACACGGGACAATAAACACTCGACCCTAGGGTGGTACAGATGCTAGACTGATCCTATTAACATGGTACAACACCTATAGATTATGTTTATTACTAGGACGTCAGCGAAATACTAGTACCCATCCTCCGTATGGCAGAACTGTACAACCCAGAACAAGTCTAGACATGCCTTGATCACGTGATCGTCATTGGGAAACCCCCACTGGGGAATCCCCCCTGGAAACCCCCCGCCACACTTCCGCCACAAGAGTTACCTCCCCCGGCAAAAGGGGCTCTGTGCCGTGTTTACACTACTACTGATTAGGTGCCTTACTCTGGCAGTCGCTGGTTCGAATTCCGCTCGGGACTCGACCAATTTTCTGCACTAGAATCTGTGCTATATTAAGGTCATGTATCTCAATATAACGAAAATACTGTTATACGATCACTTTCTAAATGATAAAAAAAATCTTCCAATATAGCTTATGTATAATACCGGTATATACTCTGCAACGTAGGATATAATTAAACTAGAATCGAATCAGTCACTATATTTTCAGAAAGGTATTTATTCGGTCAAATAAATGTAACTCATTTTGAGTTTTGAAAGTTTAGTGTTTAAAATAATTGAGATCGAAACTATACATTTTTACAAATGATTAAAAAAAAATGGCTCTTAAATTCCATGGAAAAGTCAACACTGATTGAGTTTTAGATGTGAGCGTGCCATCCAACATCTAATTGCAGCGTCTTCTGCACCCTCTAAGATTTTCTTAAGACAGGCGGTGTCATCGTTTTCACTGCTATAATTTATCATATGAAAACAGTTTGATTCTTAAATAATCTGAACGAAAACTGTTGATTTCTTTATTTGGAATATATGCATAGTTTGGACGTCTCTATCTTGGTTGGTTAGAACACCTGGGCAGGACGTTTGTGACTTCAGGGAGGCAACTCACTATGTACAAAATGTAATACTACCAGCAGTTATCTCTATTAGTCAAGTCAATTTTTGTACGATTGAATTATAGTTGAACTCATGTAATGGATCCTATTTTCACATCAAAACTGAATTACTATTAACGGTTTGGTTGCCTTCTTATTTAATTATACAGATGAGTCTTTTGAATGGAAATGAGTTCCCCAGTCCCACAAGCACATCTCAGGTAAACTTCCAGGCAAACTTTCTGTAACGACTGAAGAAAACAAGCTTAATAAACTAAAAGTCACTAACCTGGAATTAGAGGAATTAAGAAAGAAAAAAATCGAAGGTTTAATGAAAAACAAAACAAAGCTAAAATGGAAAGAGGATGGCGAAAATATCCCAAAAGACAAGAGAAAAGGAATCATACAAATATTTTTTTTATATAAAAACTAACTAAAAATTGGGATGATCAATACAATACTAAAGATATCTTACAAGAGCAAAAAGTATTTTATGAAACTAGTCACTGGAAACATTAGAAAATGCGATTTTTTATTTTAGAAAATTTGGAGATGAATCGTTTAACAAAAACTGAAACCGATGCTTAGAGAGACATATCACCTATACAAAATTTACGGACACCTTAAAAATATGAAGAATGATGAAAGCACCGGCCTGGACAGATTCACATGAGAATTTTATAAAGTTATTGAAAAGACACAGGCTAATATTCCTTAAGTTCCTTTCAAATCCTCTTTTCATATATTTTCAGACGAAATCTCTACTGAAAAGTACACAGCAAAAATATATACTAGATAAATAAAAAATGGGCTCTATTTTACAATGCAATGAAATGTGGCTAAATCAATCTGTCTATCAACATGTAAATATACCTATTCAACGAAACTTTGAAATATATTGGAAAGAGATAAGGGCTAGAGTGGAAGAGTAAATGAAACATTTATATTTTCTATTTTATCGTTGTTTTATTTATATGAATAAACTCGTCTTTCCGTGCTTTCCATCACGTTTCTCATTAATTAAATGTTGTAGGGAAATTTGGCTGTATACAGACAAATACCGGTGCCGATAACTTAGTGTTTGTCCTTCGCAATAACAGCATTGCAGTTCTACCAGCATTCAAAGTGTTTCTGACCATCTAACCAGTTATATGTATATTTGAAAAGTAATTATCGGTCGCTATAGCGGGAATAATTTTAACCAGTTAGATGTTTTTTTTGACAAAGTAATTATCGGTCGTTATAGCGGGAATAAATTTACCAGCAGACTATGGCACGACTCCATCAAGGTGATAACAGACAAGTGTCGCTGCTGTGATTCAGAGAAGGCAGGATTTCGCTAATTGAGAACATGAATATTTAAATTTTATTGATAATTTTCAAAGTGGATTACTATAGACGGCAATATCATTCGTTTTTGGAAATTTCGATTTAAAAAAAAATTATTTCGTCAATAGAACCTTACCTTATCACAGAGAATCGTCACATGGGTGCTGATGTCAAATTCCACCTCATACGGATAAAGCTTCCGAGCTCAGGACGTTGCGCGGAAAATTTGGTTTTGTCCGCCGCCTCATGGTAGGACAGCTTTTTCGCGCAGATTCATGTGCAGTTTTATACAAGAGGATGTTATATCTCAAAAGTTTATACTGACAGTTTCATGGATAAATTTGACATTACTAATTTTATACATTAATGACGGGATTTCGAAACCGACGTTAGCCAGTGTCTTAAAACAAATGACAATTCTGAATATCTCCATTGCATGAACAGTTACTGGCAACTATATTTCTCTTACATGAATTCAAATCCACTGATTTAGATGAAGTACTTTACCTTATATATAATGTTATTTTATGCAACTATTTTTATTCGAAAAAAATGTTATGTAATACAAATTTCAACACAGCATAATGCCGCTACATCCATCCTCGTCTTCGAAATATTTCCAGCATAGTGAGGCTCATCTCCTGCAGAACCCGAGTAACGACTATTTTTCCAGCAGAGTGCTGCTTGAGTCACAAGGGTGAGTTAGATTCGTGTTTTGCATGAGGAATAATATCTATTCTAAGGTATAGTTTGGAGGTCTCTGCTGTCTTGTTTCGATATGACACTTGGACTGGGAGTTTTAACTTCAGGGAGGCAACTACCTACATACAAAATGTAATATTGGCAACAGTTATCTCTCTTAGTCAAGTCAATTTTGCAAGACGGAAATATAGTTGAACCTTTCCATATATATATTCATACAAGGATTTATGTATTATTAACAGCCTGGCTGCCTTCTTAATTAATTACAGAGATTCCTTTTTTTTGCATAGAAATGAGTTCGACTCTATAATCCTTCACGCACATCTCAGGTTAAACTTTCAAGTAAATGATTGCAGGAAACACGGTTGATGAACATGAAAGACACTAAACTGGAATTAGAAGAATAAAGAAAGAAAAGAAAAGGTTTGATAAAAACAACAAAGATAAAATAGACAGAGGATATCGATAATGCTACAGTTATTGTCTAAGACTGGAGAAGAGGAATCATACAAATAAATTGATCTCAAATTAACTACATAAAATGGGGATGATAAATGCAATACTAAGGATGTCTTACAAGAGAAAACAAACTTTATGACTACAAGCGTTCAGTCCGTCTTTCAATATTCAGTTGTCGTCCACACAAGAATACATGCGTTTAAAAAATCAAATGAAACATTAGAAAATACCAATTTATTTTTAGAAAATTTAGAGATGAATCGCTTAACAAAAACTGAATCCGCTACTTTAGCAGGACACGCCACCTGTACAGAATTAACGGACACCTCTAAAAACATGAAAAATAAAGACGAAAGCCCCGGACTGGACGGATTCACTTTTTTGGTAAGAAATAGGAAAGTTTCAAATCCTTTCCTTACAACTCTCTATTTAAAAATACAAGGCAAAAACAGAATTTATGCTAGATTTTTATTTTATTTTATCAACATATCAATATACCTTTTCAAAGCTGCTTTGAAATATACAGGAATGAGCCTTAAAGAACTAGAGTGAATGTGCGAATCGGAGAGTAAATGCAACATTTGTATTTTCTATCTTACCGTTTTATATGTAACCAGTTTCCATGCCTCCATTTTGATAGACAGACGTGCTTTACGACTTCATGGAGGTGTGTCAGTTATACCATCGTTCACTGTTATTTTTTGTTTAATAGGTGCTGTACTACGGTCGTAATACGCGGCCTGAAACGAGATTTTCGTTGGAAGTTGTTGATTTTTTATTGACGCACAGGATTTATTTAGACTGGGTGGGATAAGCGGAACAGACATATTTGTTTTGCGTAGAAATGTTCTAAGGTATAGTTTGGACGTTTCTGTCCTGGTTGGATATGAAACTTGATCTTGACATTTGTAACTTTAGGGAGGTAACTCCTTATGTACAAAATGTGATTTTACCAGCAGTTATCTCTCTTTGCCCAGTTAATTTTTGTACGAGGAATTTGTAGTTTAACCCATCCCATATGCATGAAAGGGCTCCTATTTCCAAATCAAGACTTAGTTACTATGAATGGATTGATATACTTAATTATGGAGATTCCTCTTTAGGATAGAAAGATGTTTAACTCTATAGTCCTACAAGCATATCTCCTGTAAACTTTCATGTTAACTCTCTGTAACGATTACAGAAAATAAGCTTGGCCACAGGACCGCGTCTCAAATCAATAAAACAATGCTGATTAATCGACGTTGAATTGATGTTATTGTTACCACACGCTAACAAAACTATGCCTATATACAAGAAAAGGGAGAAACAGGAGCCGCGGAGCACATTTGAAAGTAAGACTATAACATTGCGGTCCCCAAAAGTGTGTGTGTGTGTGGGGGGGCCTGCGAAACGCCTTCAAGATAGATTACAACAAAAATGACTCATCAAGAAGTCGCACCACCGCTCCAAGCTACTTCTTCAGTTACAAAATGGCGGGTGAGATATGGAGAACCGACAGTTGCGCCGTCTCGAACCAGTTATATATTTTTTTCAGACAGATATTTATCCAGTCAATTAAATGTGGCTCATTTTGCGTTTTCAAAGTTTAGTATTTAAAGTAATTGAGATTTTTACAGAAAAAATCGAAGGTTTGATGAAAAGAACAAAGTTAAAATAGAATGGATTGCGAAAATCACACAATTGTTCTCCTAAGACCAGAGAAAAGGAATCATACAAATAATTCTATATAAAAATCAGCAAAACAATGGGCATGATGAATACAATACCAAGGATATCTTACAATAGCAAAAAGTATTTCATGAACACTCAAACTCAAAGGCAACATTTTGATATTGAGCAAAATTTGGAGCCGAATCGATTAACAAAAACTGAAACCGATGCTTAGAAGGATACATCACTGATACTGCATTTACGAACACCTTAACCCTTTCTGTACCGTTTCGGTACAATTGTAGCGAAAGAAATATAGTTCAATGATTGCCGGGCATTGGCATACAAAAATGAAGAATTTCTAAACAAAAAATTTCATCATATTATATCTTGTTCGAAAGCTTGGAGTATCGTCTTTGAAACTACGTAGGGGATAATAAGTATATTTTCGTTTCGTCCATGTTCATGACGGTGTTGTTATCAGCTAGGAACTGTTAAAAATACCGGTACAGAGGGAGTTAAACAATATGAAGATTACAGCCTCGGATTTGACTGATCCACATGATAATTGTAGCAAGTTTTTGGAAAGACACAAGGTAATCTTTCTTAACTTCTTTTCAAATCCCCTCTTCACATATTTTTAGACCAATTCTCTGTTGAAAAGTACAAAAATAATTTATACTAGATATAAAAAATGGGCTCTATTTTACAATGTATATAAAAGTGGTTAAATCAAAGTGTCGATCAATATATAAATATACCTATTGTGTTGAAATATACCGGAAGAAGATAAGGGCTAGAGTGGGAGAGTAAATGAAACATATTTTTTATTTTACCGTTGTTTTATTTATATGAATAATCTCAACTGTCCATAAAGGGGTGGCTATCATAATTTCTCATTGATTAAATGTTGTAGGGAATTTTGCTTGGATACGGGCAAATACCGGTGCTTATCCTTCCCGATAACAGCATTGTAGTTCCACCAGCATCCACATGCACATCCAAAATTCAAAATGAGTACAAACAAGGAAATAATGGTAAGGCAGATCCGAGAAACCTTAGTGCAGGCTAATAGTTCGAAATGCACTAAGACCTTTTTCAATTTCAAATGACAGATATATTTGGAGCAGCAAAACAAGGTCATGCCATCAAACCTTGTAAAATTACTCTTGATGATTGTTTAGCACCAAATTCTCTGTGTCATAATTTTAAGATTTCCAAGTATGGCCACCGCGGGTCTCTCACGTGTCCACTCTTTAATTAACTGATAAGTCATATTCTGTTAATTCTTACGTTGATCTCAGTTGTCTACTACAAACTGTATTCATTTAGTTTTCTGTAAGAAGTGTGGTGACCACCGAAACGCTCCATCTGAGGGTGAACGGCCACAGAAAATCCGTTAGGAAAAAGCAGTTCTTATAGGCGAATATTTTTGGGGCCCGATCATAGCTGGGACAACTTCAGTATCCAGATTATAGACATAGTCTACCCATCTACCATCATCCGAACGCATGACACGATCATACGTAGAAACTTCTGCTCGTAGCCATGCGGTAACGGGTGATATCTGAGTGTATAGGGCGTTTCCCAAATGGTCACATCAGATTGGTCCCGTTAGCTCCGACATCGGCGCAATCACATTCATAAAACGAAGACACACCTCCAGAAAGCGATCGATTGAAACGATCCCTTTGTGGGCCTCGGAATGCCCCCATCACAAAATAAAAAGCATATCATTTTCCTGTGAACTGTCGCCAATTTTATTTTTTACAAATATGTTAGGCCGCTTGTAATATGATTTTTCTTAAAGGAAAACAAAGAAGCATGCTCCATTAGAGTGAGAAATAAAATAGCCAATTCACACAACTTCGGTTTGGTCTCCCACAGTCTTGCGCCTCGAGCATGTCGAGCGCTTAATGGAAATTGACATGTCTCCTGTCTGAGATTTCCAGGTCAAAGTATTTGAATACGGACAATTTCATTGGCTCGTTTAATTGGAGCGGACATGCGACTTGATGCTTGGGGAAGCTGACATCGGGTGAAATACACGGAGAATGAAGTCATTGAGCCAAGGGTAGTGTTAAGTGAAACGTGAAATGCCCTTAGCAAGCCAAGATGCCCATCTACCAAGGATTCCCCCTTTAGATTTGAGACAAATATCCGATGCTGGAGCCTGGGTCTGTGTCTCCGTATGCTTTAAATAATAATGTCAAAGGGCTCGGCAATGTTCCGCCATTCAAATATATCTAATATTACCCAGCTACTTAAGCCCCACCAACGGAGACATCGCAGCCATGGTTGGAGAAAGTTTAAATAGGGCGTTGATTCACGATCCTATCACTTTACATTATTTAGTGGGTTTAACTAACACACAATACAGTATACATAGCTTGCGTACAGTCCTGTATGCGTTACCCCTGAGAATTTTAAATCATATTGCAAGAGATATACAACGATCTGTATCTTCAGGAATATTATACACCCACAATCACTAAAGTTTGTCAAGATTTAGTGTATTTTCGATTGTATCGTCTAGTGAATATAATCAAAACATCCAAAGACCGGCTGTTATTGAAACTCAACTACTTTGATAAAGGACTGGACACGAATCCTGAATGATCTAGAGGTACGCAGCGCTGTACCAAACTATTTTAAGTTCACAGAACCTCCTTGCATTTCATATAAGTATACTAAATCTATAGCCACCAAAATATTCAATTACTCTAATGCAGTCAAGGAGTTTGACTGGAACTTATACACGTCTGGAGGCTATATTTGTGATTGTGAACCATCGAACTTTATATATATACACCATTCAGGCATGTTGTGACTGGTGACCTTGATTTAGTGAGGACCTAAAAACACTCCTGATGAAGGGACCTGAATATAGATAGCCGAGCAAAATAAACCTGAAAGCGGACCAGAAGGTAGTCTTGACTGCACTGGAAGAGCATGTTATTGAGTTGTCAAAGCGAGAAAAAGTTGAACCTACAGTACTCGCTGACTGGCTGGACCTCACCAAGAACATGGTCGTTGAAACAATCGACCATATTGGCAGTAGCACCCACCAAGCTTCTTTCAACCCTGTTGACGATGGCCCTTCAAGAGGTAAATGCATTTTGGGAAAGGTATTGTGCCACTGTTTCTAAGAACTCTGGCGTTGAATGCATGTAGTTATTGAAAAACTCAAAATGTCTTACGGAAGAACTTGATGCGAAAGGTCACATGCCGTACAGACATGTATCCACATGGAATTTCTCGACTCTCTATACTACAATCCGTCATCAGGACCTTATTTTCCGTCTTAGTTCCTTAATAGTATCGGTGTTCAAGAACTACAACGCATATAAGGGAAGTGGGAAAAGGTTCCGACATACCGACAGAGCCACACGACTTCACAATATAGTCTGGTTAACCTATTCTAAAGCACATACCAAGAATCTAACGATTCGTGATATGTGTTGTATCTCTGAAAACTGATCGCCGATATATTAATGTCAGAAGCCATAAAGCATTCTTTAGCCTTACTACATACAAGGGATATCATTCATGGGGTGTTTCTTTGTTTATAGAGTTGCTCGAACTTCTCATTAATAATATTTACGTGAAATTTGGCAATACAATATATCAACATAGGAGGAAAGTAACTCCGAATATATTTAAAAAAGACATCTTGTGATTCAATATTTCAACATATATTTATGCCATTATCAGGAATATATACAATGAGACAACTTGTCTCAACTTGTCTCAACTTGTCTCATTGTATATATTCCTGATGATAGCATAAATATATGTTGAAATATTGAATCACAAGATGTCTCTTTTAAGTATAATCCGAGTTACTTTCCTCCTATATTATATCAAATTACTCAGTGGAATCACAGAATATAACAACAGCATATAGGCATTCCAATGGATACTAATTGTGCACTCGTTTTGGCTGAACTATACCTGTTCTCGTATGAATACGACTATATGCAGACTCTTTCAAAAACAGATTATTTCAAAGTCCGTTCCTTCTCATTCACCAAACGCTATATGCTATATGGGCGATCTTCTTGCTGTGGATACTCGCTATATAAATGACGCAGTGAAGGATATAAATCCACCTTCACTGGATTTGAAGGAAACTACAGATGGTCCTAGCGGCACATCTTATTTAGACCTATTATCTCTATAAAAATGAAGCGGGCCTTCTCTCTCGTCGACTTTATGACAAAAGAGATGATAACAATTTCGACATCGTAAACTGCATATGGCGTATACATATCTAGCTTAGTAACATTTGCTATAGATCCTGTGTTAGATGTGACAATTTTAATCAACGGCACATATCGCATGCTGATAGCAAAATACGAGCGATGCGTGCAAGATCTATGGCGGTACGTTTCATAAAGGTCACCATTATCTCCAATAAAAATAAAATTTGGTCCAGACTTGCGTATTTTTCGTAGGACGTACCCGATTGCGAATCCTTATCTGACTTTCCACTTTTACCGAATAGCTCTCATTCGTCGCCCACATTCCCGTCTTAGAGTCATAATAAGAAACGACATAGGAAAAAGGATATTACCATTCATGATTGTGATGCCCAAAAAGCTGGAACTGTTGGTTCCGACTTTTTCCAGTCAGAAACAATTTCTACGGAGAAACAAACTTCCTCTGATCAAGCCACGAAGAGATACGGACTCTCTATCAGAGGGACTGGCCTCTAAAGGTTTTCTAAACTCAGAAATGAACTTCGTTCCATTCAATAAACTCATTTGGTCTTAGGGGACTCCAATCTTAATAGGATATCCATTTCGGAACCAGACTGGCATATCTTTGCTTTGCCGGGCTTCACAATTAAAAAACTGACTGATGTGTTACGTGGAGTTCACATGCCTAATATCAAATATATTGTTCTTAAAATAGGCGTCAACGATCGAAGCGATAACACGCGAAATGTTAAACCCCTCTTCTCCAACTTTAAGGATCAAATTAGGAAGTCCTTCACTGAAACTAAACTCACTTTTAATCCCGTGGCCATGTTACATGGTTCTTCCGCTGTACTGTCTCTTATTGATATGCTAAACGCACTCTTCTTTAAAGATACTGCATTTAGTTATTTTGACACCGACAGTAGTAGGGAGCACGCACAGAAGGGCCAATTGACCTCAAAAATTTGCATATGACCTCTGTGACGTCACAGCGACAGCCAATCAGAAGCGCGTATTTTGAGATGTGGGTGTGGCTATGTGTGTGCGCATGCGTGAGTTTTGGCGGGAAAGTTTTATGTTAATGAGGTCATTGGGTGCATTGGGATTATTCAAGATGGCGGCTTGTTTTTTCTAGGTTAGGGGTGGTCGGTTTCAAGATGGCGGCCGATTGCACTTGTTTGACCCTTCATTTGCATATTTTCAAGATGGCGGCTTGTTTTTTCTAGGTTAGGGGTGGTCGGATTCAAGATGGCGGCCTGTTTTTGTAGGTCAAGTACACTTGCACTTGTTTCGCTCGTCCTCATTTGCCTATTTTCAAGATGGCGGCCTGTTTTTTCTAGGTTAGGGGTGGTCGGATTCAAGATGGCGGCCTGTTTTTTTTGTAGGTCAAGAAAACTTGTTTGGACTTGTTTGACCCTTCATTTGCATATTTTCAAGATGGCGGCCTGTTTTTTCTAGGTTAGGGGTGGTCGGATTCAAGATGGCGGCCTGTTTTTGTAGGTCAAGGTCACTTGCACTTGTTTCGCGCCTCATTTGCCTATTTTCAAGATGGCGGCCTGTTTTTTCTAGGTTAGGGGTGGTCGGATTCAAGATGGCGGCCTTTTTTTTTTGTAGGTCAAGGTCAATTGCACTTGTTTCGCTCGTCCTCATTTGCATATTTTCAAGATGGCGGCTTGTTTGTGTGTGTGATGGGTTTTCCCGAGTAGAATATGCAAATGAGGTGAAGGTTCATTGGTGTTGATTATTCAAGATGGCGGCTAGTTTTTCTAGGTTAGGGGTGGTCGGTTTCAAGATGGCGGCTTGTTAGGGTTCATTGGTGTTGATTCAAGATGGCGGTTAGTTTTTCTAGGTTAGGGGTGGTCGGTTTCAAGATGGCGGCTAGTTTTTGTAGGGTGGGGGTGGTCGTATTCAAGATGGCGATTTTTTCAGTGCATGGTGGGTTCAAAATGGCGGCCAGTTTTTGTGTCTCAGTGCATGGTGGGAGGTGGATAGAAAAACGTATAAAAGGAGTCCATTTTTAGGGAAAGGGGTGTATTCAATCTGACTTACCTGACCTGACCTGTCTCCCTGCCTGCCTGCCTGCCTGCATCCCTGCCTTGCTTGCCTGCCTGCATTCTGCCTGTATGGAATGCATGTACTGACTTGGTTCTGGGTTCTTTCCATCACGGTTGTGCGCAGGTGTATGACGTCACTTCCGGTCTGCGTGAATCGGGTGTGACCTGGGACTATGGGATGCATGTACTCACTTGGTTCTGGGTATTTGTCATCACCGGGAGGTCACGTGATCAGTTCAAGGTCATATCCATTTTTTATCGATATGTCAACCCCACATCCAGTCCATTAGATGCTCCTTCACCTAAGCTTCACTTTGATACCTCACTCGACATGTGGTGTGAGTGAGTGCAAGAATGTATTCATCCGCGGTGATGCAGTCATGTCTGGCGGTGATTCGGTCTCGGGAAAAAGCTTCCTTGCCCAATGCCTACGGACTTTACCGAAGATACACGGACTTTAACGAAAAGACACGGACGTACACGAAAAGACGCGAAGGTGAACGCCATTGTGGGAAACCTCCCACAGACAGGTCAGTACATGCATTTCTATGTTGTTCACGCATAATAAAAGGATTGATCTGTAATCTGTGTTGTTGTTGTTGCTCCCTTTTTTTGGACTAACCCATCAGAATAGTACGTATCACGGACTATACCCGTAGAGCTACATCTGGTCTATAAAACACGTCCCTCTGGATCCCACACCTTCATTTCTACAGAGCCATGGCGGAGACCCAGCCCCATGCGACTCGCATTTTACAGTATGCCACCGTGGTGAATTCATTCACGGGTTACCGAGCAGTGGTCCGGTCCATGTTTGCAGATGGCGACGACAACGAGGGACGACGCCAGATCCTGAACGAGTTCACAGAAGCTGTCCTCCACAGAGTGCACTCGATGGAGAGGCGTGCCATCACTCACCACTACTGGACTATGACAGCCATCCTTGATGCTCGGGCTGTGGACCACGAGCGCTCACGCCGCAACCAGCACCGGCTGGTTGGCCTCATACTAGTCTGTGCCCTATTCACCCTGGCGCTGTGGTATTGACACTATAAATACCAGGGTCAGACAGAGTGTGTGTCATTCACCGTTCGACATTTGGACCAAGCATGTCATCCGTCCTACGAGCCATCCTCCCCCTTACACCTTACCAGGTGGGATTATACGTTTATGATGCTAAAGTGACCCTGGTGGAAGATAGTGGCGGGGATTGGAGGGCGTCCCCTGAGACTTTATCGAATACGGTGACACTACAGCGTGATGGGTGGACTAAGTTTAAACGAGTGTTAAGCGGTGAATTGGACGGACGCCTGATCCACATGGACAATGCCATTTATGTATACCGTACTGCGCTCTACCCACGGGTGGGACGCTACCAAGAGCCGGCTCGAAGTTTCCTCCTAACTCCCTCTCTGTGGTCAGCCTTGGAGAAAATAGTGCCTATTGTAGACCAGTTATTTACACCCGACGATCGATCACCCCATCAATTGGCATGGGCTCGTGCTATCGAACACGCACTAGATGAACCTAATGAAAAAAAAGCGGATGGAGAAAATACTATATGTATAGAATGCGCAGAGGCTGGAATGACAGTGTCACCTGATGAAGCCACCCACACACACATGACGGTCCAGAACGATGAAGAAGAAGAAAAAATCCGTGATGAAGCCGCGGGGCCAATGGCTGAACCCCATGAACAACTACATGAACCCGACGACGACGATGCCATTGATTACCCGGCTAGACTCAGTCAGCCCAATGACATAACCACCTGATCCTTTGATCTCACGGGGTTCTCCCTATAAATACGGGAGACAGTGAAATCTGGTACCATTCACGTACTGACCATGACGGAGCATATAGTACTGGCGTATTTCAGCTTGACCCCCGAGGTTTTCCTGCACGTGTATGCGGATAAGGTCGATATCATGGAGGAGGTGGTGGGAGACACGGACCCTACACAACCGTGCCCGGCTCACATTCGTCTGTCCCGGGAGGGCTGGACCAAATTCAAACGGGTGTTGTCTGGTGAACTGGACGGCGACCTCATCCACTTGTGTCACGATGTGTACATTCGACGCGGCCCTTTCTTTGCTCAATTGGCTCGGCTAGATGGAGGTACAGTGCATTTTACCCTTCACCCTGATCTATGGTCTGCATTGGAAGATGCCGTGGTGGATGTGGATGAAGTGCTTATCAAGCGGTCATCAGACGAGTTGGACTGGTCATTGACCATGGCCACTGTGGAAGCCCACGAAGAAAATCAGAAAGAAACTCCGGCCCAAGATACACCCGTTATAAATAAACGATAGAGCCAGGGTCCATCATCATTGTGTCACCATGAAGCGCTGGGAGAAGGTGTTGGATAACTTATACTACAGTCCCGACAGTCCGGCGGCCTATAGTGCCTTGTCGGCTCTCTATCGAGCGGCCAAACCCCAGGGGATACAACGTGCCCAAGTCCGAGATTGGTTAAGAAACAAGACACCTATACCTTACATCGATCTGTCCGTCGCCATTTTCTACGGAACCGGGTCATCGTGGGAGGAATAGATGCCCAGTGGCAAGCGGATTTGGTGGATATGAGCGCCTTTGCCAAACACAACGATGAGAATCGGTATATCTTGACGTGCATCGATATCCTATCCAAGTATGCGTGGGTGGTACCCATCCGGACGAAAACGGGGGCAAATCTCATAGCGGCGTTCAAAGACATCTTCAAGACCGGGCGCAAACCTTTGTATTTGCAAACCGACGAAGGCACGGAATTCCTCAACAGACCGTTCCAACAGTTTCTGAAAGCCCAGAAGGTGTTTTTCTTCCATACGTACAACGAGACCAAGGCTTCCGTGGTGGAAAGGTTCAACAGGACATTCAAAGGCGCATGTATAAATATTTCACCTATAAGAATACAAGGCGGTACATCGATGTTCTCCCGAAACTTGTGAGTGGTTTACAATCGAGCCTATCATCGGAGTATAGAGAGAGCCCCCATTACCGTCACCCAACGCAATGAAGCCCAAGTCCGGCGTGTCTTGTACCCCAGGCCATCGCAGCGAACGACGAAGGCGGTGTACAAGGTCGGGGACCCTGTACGGATCAGTAAAGTCAAGGGCAAGTTCGAGAAAAGTTACTTGCCCAACTGGAGCGATGAGCACTTCCTGATTAAACGGCGCCTACCCCGACAGCGGCGAGTCTATGAACTGGAAGATCTCCAAGGGGAAACGTTGCTGGGGACGTTTTACGACACGGAATTACAGCCTGTTGTAAAAACACAGCAAGACTACTACACGGTGGAGCAGATTTTGAAAACGGAACGTCGACGTGGCAAACTGTTTCATTTCGTAAAATGGCAAGGCTGGCCCAGTTCCTTCAATTCCTGGGTCGCGGCCAACCAGGTGAAACGACTATAAAACCAGACACCACTACCGTCCTCCTTCATTCCACATCCGACCACAGTGCTATGGACCAACAGCAGCTGCCTCTGAAGACAGCGTCTCGCAAAACGCGCAAAGCGCAAGTGGTCTTTGGGGTGCTATTGCTAACCCTGCTGAGTGTGTTGTACGGAGGTGTGTTTTACGACGTAGCCTATGTCAGCACGTTACTTAACCAACTGAGAACACCAGGCACCAGCGAAACGGGTCTACAGAGAGCACCAGTCGTATCGAGCCCAGTCACCACCACCACCACCACCACACCCCGCGTACAAGCCACGTCGAGCTTTACACCTACACCAAGTACACCTACTACGTCTGAACACCTACCGGATTTCATCCCTCACAGTGAACCGACAACGACGACGACCACCCACGTTGTACCCACCCCAGCACCATCTCTGAACGTGAACAGACAACGACGACCGACGTTGTACCCACCACCACTCCAGTTCACTCGTACGAAATTTACAAGAGCGTGTTACCACGACAACGGATACACCTCAAACCATGGACCCTCGGTGGCAGCATCCCTTCACCTTGCGTCATCGCAGGACCGACGGGCTCCGGCAAAACGCACTTCGTCAGGAAGCTCCTTCAACACGCCGACAGCATGATCACTCCACCCATTGCCCGAGTCGTGTGGTGTTACGGAGAATGGCAGGAAGCGTATGCAGCAATGCCCCACATCACGTTCGTGGAAGGCCTACCCAACCTGGCCGATTTGGAACCCGACACCTTGGTGGTTCTGGATGATCTCATGGCGGAGACGGATGCACGGGTCACCCAACTCTTTACCAAAGGCAGCCATCATCGACGGCTCAGCATCATCTACATTGTGCAGAATCTGTTCAGTAAAAACAAAGAACATCGGAATATCAGCTTAAATGCCCACTACCTGGTGGTCTTCAAAAACCCGAGAGATACCACTCAACTGCTGCACCTGGCGAGACAGATGTTTCCCGGCCGCACACCGTTTGCGTTGGAAGCCTTCAAAGATGCCACAACCCCTCAGCACGGGTATATGCTCTTCGACCTCAAGCAAGCCACTCCCGACCACCTTCGACTACGGACCGACATCTTTCCCGGAGAGACCCACCACGTGTACATGCAAAAATAATGTAAACACATCCACAGTGGCGCCTCCAGCTGGGGTCTGTGTGTTTGATGATGGGGAATAATAAAAAGAATGAATACCACAGCAGGGTTGACTTTGTCTGTGAGGTGGATAAAAAGGGCAGAGTTGTGGGTTCTAGCATTAGTTGTACAGGATGTCTGCGCGAGTACGGAAGCACGCTCCCACGCTCCGTGTATTGAAGACGGCCCCACCCGAGTTAGTCCGAACCATTGTACGCGGTGCGGACCCTGACCTTGTACGCTGTCTGTGCGAGATCGGGTACAACCTGTTAAAAGGCAACGTACCACTGACTCCGGCTCAGAAGACCAAGTTGGCCAAGCATAAGACAGGTCTCCGAACCCTAGTCCACAAGCGGGTCCCTGAAACACAAAAGAAAAAGGTGTTACAGAAAGGCGGCTTTCTCGGGGCCATCTTAGCACCGTTGGCCGCTTCAGTGTTGGGTCCAGTATTGGGTGGACTCTTCGGCCGACAATGAACCACACGAAAAAAATGGTCCTCGTCGAACCACGGTTCCTGCAAAACCTCCAATCACCCTACCCTGTCCCACCTACGGTGAAGACCATAAACAGCCTCGATGGAGAGATGCAACAGATCTTACAGAGACCGGGGTTAAGCGACAGTGAGAAAGTACAACGGTACAATGAGACGCTTCAACGGTACATGACGTTCATGGACCAATACAAAACCCTGTCTACCCCAGCAACAGCACCACCACCACCACCACCACCACCCCCACGTGACAGACCGCTGACCTCAGCACCGCTCCAACAGCCGGGTCAGGTAGCCTCCACAGCCCCACAGTGGGTGGAAGACGAAGTGCTGAAGAGTGTACCTGCATCGTTCAAGAAACAAGGTGGCCTGGTATTACAACGGATGAAACAGAATCCTAATATGACTTGGAATGATAAAGGCGAACTACTGGTACAGAATCAAGTGGTC